>APFE030997703.1:0-31815 GCA_000404065.3 Pinus taeda | reverse complement strand
TAATTTTTGTTTTAATTTTGTCAGAAAAGCTATAAAATTCATCGTGGAAAATTATTTTTGCTAGATTCAGTGGTTTTCAATTATTATCTTTCATGCTAAGATCTGAGCTTTCAAGTCGAGACGCGAAATTGATATCTGGTCAATATTTACAATTTTTGTGGTGGCTTTAAGCATTTATCTTCTCGAAGTTTTCAGTTGCTGGATGTCGTTTTGGTCAAGTGATTTCACTGATGACAAATGGTTGCTGGTCACGGTTTATGTCTCTATATCATTTAACAAGTAATCATTTTAATAACAATCTCTTAAGGCACTGGTTTGCTAAGTTAATCAAATTCATCTAGTGCTTATCTTATCGTGTCTCGTGTCTCCCAACCAATTGGTCGACAGTTGGTCTTCATCATCTCACAGGGTCTACCCCCCTTAGCCGCGGGAGACAGGCTTAAACGGAGGGATCGGGGATCAGAGTGACAGCCCCCGGTCTAAGCGTTGTCGTGTCAATCTACGCGACAACAAGGCCCAATATTCCTCCAGGGAGATGGTGGCAGTTTTATGGATTAGAGACTCCTGAATTGCAACGTTTTGCAATTCGTATTTTGAGCCAGGGATCAAGTGCCTCTGCTTGTGAAAGGAACTGGAGTAGCTTTAACCATATCCAGTCCAAGAAAAGAAACAAATTATTGTCTACAAGGTTGGAAGACCTTGTTTATGTTCGCAGTAATTTGAAGTTGGCCTTGAGTAGTGTGGACAAAGATGCATCTAGTTCCTCTGACCCATGGTTTGATGCTGATTTAGAGCCAGAAGAAGATGACATTAGCACTGATGGTGACTCACTAGATGATCCAAATGTTGGAATTCCATCTATTGATGACTTTGATGAGCAGCATTCTAGTGCCTTTACTATGCCATATGCACATGATGATTGAGAGCATTTTGATCATACTAGAGTCTAGTTGGCCATAAGTATAGATTATCTATGTTTTTTGAATTTCCTAGAACAATTTTATGGATTATAACTATTTGGCAATGCTCTTTATGACTTCCTTATTATATTAGCATTGATGATGACTCACTAGATGAGCCAAATGATGGAATTCCATGTGTTGATGACTTTGATGATATTATGACTTTGATGATATTTAAAATTTTGAAATTTGAAGATGTCCTAAAATGATGTGTATGTTTAAATTTTGATCATGTTTTGATTATGTGATTTTTTTAAAGATTACTAGTATTTGACATTCATTTAAATTTTGAAGACTGAAAATTATGTCATTTCTTTTTGCAAACTACTATTGTATATGTTTAAATTTAACTAGATGTTAGAATGATTACATTATTCATGTATGTTTACTAATAAGAATTTGTGTTCATGTGTTTATGGATCAATTTTAAATTTTCTATTATTTTGTCATATATAGATATATATATAAATATATATACATTGAAAAATATGTATAGTCGAACCTAATGCCGAACCTCATTCGAACCTGATCGGAAAATTCGAACCTGAATCGAACCTAATCGTTGTCGAACTCGAATTCGAACTCGAACCGTGTGACATAGCCTACCACAAGATATACTACTATAAGATCTTTGGTTTCGTTGGCTATAACAATGGGATGGAATATCCATCAAATGGATGTGGAAACAACATTTTTCAATGGGACCATAGATGAAGAAGTATATATTGAACAACCTGAAGGATTTGAAATAAATGGCAAAGATATTGTTCATTTGGGATAGCATCGGATGTGCTCTAGCCACGAAATTTGGTGGAGAGGTTAGGGCACATGAGATATCCAATACCCAGAAAGAGTTTGAGCAGATTCTAAACAATTAGGGAGATATTAAAATAATTAATATTTTTAATGGAGTCCCTAAATCTAAACTTAGGGAAATTAAAATATTAATGTGAATTAAGATAAAACTGTGTTAGAATGGTCTAAAGGACATGGATCAAGCTAGATCTAATCTTAGCCGTCGATTAGGGAATTTAATCTCGGCCATTGATATGTCAGCGAGAAAAGTATAAGAGGAGGCTTGAGGGTCACTTGGAGAGCAGACCAAATGATCAATCATTCTATTCTCTAGAGCGGGGCTTGCTAAGAGAGATAGAATTAGTGATCGAAGTTGCAGCTGAGGGGCAATGAGTACAGAGAGACAGAGAGGTAGAGATGGTGTCGAGAGATCAATGCAAGAGCCAGAGAGAGTGACGAAGAACTAGCCAGGGTTCACCCAGAGGCAGCCAGGAGTTGCGCAGCGCTTCAGAGAGGCCAGCGTTGCTGACGCAGGTCCTCCTGAGGCTGACGCAAGCCCTTTCAGGGTGACGCAGGGCTAGCGCTGGGCAGAGAGAGGCTAATGCAATCCAGAATGGCTCACGCTGGGGTTTCTAGGGCAGATTGGAGCTGAGGAGTTGTCGAAGGGTTTATCTGGGGTTTCAGCCGGGACATTTGTCTCAGACTGAGAGGTACTACTACCAAGGGCATTCTCTGTTGGGTAAGCCGGATTTGGCTCCCAGATTGTACTCTGAAATTGCTTAATAAGAAAACCCTCAGATAGTTGCACCAGTTTTCCCGCATTGGGTTTTTCCAAGGACATTGGTCAAAAAATAACAATGTCATTTTGTGTGCTTCTTTCTGTTTCCTTCAGTTGATGATCTGTAATATGTTGAGCATGCACTAGTGTTTATTTTCAGTATTTACATTGTAAATAACTTGTTAAGTAATGGAACAAGTAGGTAGGAATAAATTAATAAAGTGCATGGAGGGTTTCTAACTAGTAAACTTAGAAACTTCAACAGATACCCATGTGTGTAGACTCAAGAAGGCCCTGTATGGTTTGACGCAAGCTCCTAGGGCATGGTACGCAAAAATGGATGCATACCTTCTAAGAATAGGGTTCGTCAAAAGTTCTACTGATCCAAATCTCTATATCATGGTTGTGGATAATGAGCCAGTCATTATTCTATTATATGTGGATGATCTATTTATTACAAGTGTAGAGCGAAGGATACAAGAATGCAAGAAGATGCTAGCAGTCGAATCTGAGATGAAGGATCTGGGTCTAATGCATTATTACCTAGGATTGGAAGTATGGCAGAAACCTAGGGAAATATATTTGGGGAAAGTAAAGTATATAATAAAGTTGTTGCAAAACTTCAATATGATGGATTCCAAGCACATGACTACTCCCATGATCACCAATCTCAAGAAATTAAGAAGCTCTGACTCAAGTCTCGTAGATCCTACCTCCTACTGAAAGTTGGTGGGTTCCCTGATGTATCTAGTAGACACTAGACTGGATATATGTTTTGTTGTGAACATTCTTAGTTAATTTTAGTTGGAGCCTCTTCATGATCATTGGATAGCTGCCAAGCATCAAGCTGATAGGTTTTACATATTTTGAGTGCGGTGGCAGTGAGACCGATGGAAGAAGCACTAGTGGTGGAATTTTAGTTAGGGCTCTGTGATGATTTTATCGATGAGTAGAAAACAAGATTATGTTGCTTTAAGTAGTGTTGAAGCTAAGTATGTGGTTGCATGTGAAGTGGGAAAGGAAGTTGTATGATTAAGGAAGCTTCTATCAGATTTGTTTGAAAAACCTCTAAGTCCTACAGTTATAAATTGTGATAATCAAAGCAGCATTAAGATCTCTGAAGATCATGTTTTCCATGCAAGAATGAAGCATATCAACAATAAGTGCCACCATATTGGAAGCTTGGTACAAGATGGGATTGTGAAGCTACAGTATGTTCTGACTGATGAACAGGTAGCTGATGTGTTTACAAAGTCTCTTCCTAGTAAGAGGTTTGAGTATTTGAGAAGCATGCTTGGTTTGGTTGATATTAGTAATTTCGTTAACGAAAGATGTTTGGAAGAGACTTGAGGCATTTTGTGTGATACAAAGTGCCTAGGAGGACATCTAGCCGGCATATGTATTGATGCCTAAATCCTGAAGTGGGTGGGTGGCATTGGTCATGGAGCTCTAACCTTGGATACGCATCTAGATCACTGGGTTGATGGTTAGCAAGTAAGCTTGATGGTACCTAGACTGGATGAAAGCTTTAATCCATCTTTGTCGCACATCAGATAGATTGCCCTGGTCAGGAATCTAGTCTGTGGCACCTTGTGTGTCGAAGTTCTTTGTCGTTCTTGTGTTTTGAGATCTTCCTTGTACTTGTATATACATGTATGATTTATGAATACCTCCCTAGTTAAGAGGGAGTGATAAAGAATGTAACTATGATCAATCTTCATATTTATATTTGAGTCAAAGAATAAAAAAGATATACTTATTATTATTATTGTGACTTATTAAAGCATGGGTTTCATGCTTGGGTCATCATGTTTTAGGTCAAATTCCCCATTGAGGACTTCTGGGATTTATTTTGAGTCATTAGAGGCATTGTCCATTTAAAGAGACCCTTTTGGGCTTTTGAATCATGTAAAAAGGTGTATCATTGAGTCAAATTAGGTATTTGACACCTCCACACCAACTCGGCCTCAATCTCGACAATTCGACCTCACCTAAATCCTATATATACAAGAAGTTTGATTTCATTTGGAGACATCAACTCAAGTAGTTTGATCTATCTCAAGGAAGGGCATGAAACTCAAGGTGAAGAAGGACGAAACACAACTTGAAGTTTTGGGCTATCTCTTTCTCTCTCTTATGCGAAGTTACTAGGCTAGTTGTTGGATTGAGGTTATACTACTAGAGGGGTCGAAGATTTTGCTACTGGAAGGTCGAAATTCTGGATTTGCTAGGTCGAAGTATTGTTGCTGCAAGGTCGAAGATCTAGGTCAAAGTTGCTGGAAGGAGACGCTGACTTGGTGGTTGGAGGAGGTCTGTGTCTAGGTCGAAAAGTCTTATCTCATCTTAACCACTGAAGGAAGAAGTTTGACTAGGTTTTCCCCTAGATAGGGGTTTTGCCTTAACAGAGTGCCTACATCTTGTGTCTCTTATTCTTGTGATCTTATACACATAGAATTTGGTAATTGCTTGATGAAAGATAATATAACAAAGATATAAAAGAAGCCAATATAATTCACAAGTAGTTATCAAGAAAGAGAAATCTAACCCCTAACTCTACTAGCATTGATTTCTCAACAACCTTAACTATAGAATTGTGATTGCAGTGAGAAAAAGGCAAGTTCAAAATGGTCTTGGGTCCTCCTCAATCATGGGTTTAGAGCCTAGAGGTCATTATTCAAGCCTAAGGAGCAAAAACCAAGCTTTTGGAGCAAATATGGTCAAGTTTACACGGTGCTATAGGACTGTTACAAGACTACTACTCCTAGAGATAACTTGTCGAATGCCCAAGCAAATCAAATGCAAACAAGATGGGAAAAAATCGTGTTATTAAGTAGGATGTCCTAGGACTCTATTCCAAGTGGAATTACTCAAAAATAGCCCTGTTAACATGTGCTAAAAATAGCAGAAAATTACTATTCTAAACCGAAAATTCAAGAATTAGTGATATAGTTAACCTATCAAATGCCTAACTCGATCAAGTGCAAATGCTATGGGGTAAATTTTGTTATTAACTTGAATGTTTTTATGACTCGATGCAAGTAGAATCAACTCAAATGAAGTTCATTAACACGTTCTAAAAAATAGAAAAAAATTAAGAGACTTCCAGAATTCTAGATTTGTGAACTAGCAAGCCAATCCAAGTAGCTCAATGATATGACTTTTCAAATTTGTTCTAAGGATGAATCATGCTTGTGACTCTGTAAATAACTTGCAAAACAACTCACTTCAATCATTTAACAGTTATGACCAACAACAAAAAAACATGAAAGTAAATATAGAAATAAGAGATGCAAGTGAAAGCATTCAAAGAAGATAAAGGAATTGTACAAGAGGGCTCTGAGGCTCATGGGATAACCAAGCCCAAGGATACTCAGAATCCTATGAAGGAAACCAAGCTTTAGAAGCTAAAGATAGCACCAAACTTCATTATTTGAATCTATCCAAGTACATCCATGCTAGAAATGAAAGTGGAGCTGCTAAATAACAAGTTTTCTCCACAAAAAGACTAGGAAATGCATGCCCTTAGAGGAAAATTCAAATTGGTACTTATATAAATAGATGGGGAAGAATTCTCCTTGAAAGGAGGTAGTTTTACCCTCCAAAATCCCTCAAATAGTAGATCTGGTTCCCAACATTAGGAGTTTGCATTAAATAAGAGGGACCACCTTCCTAGATTTTCTCAATCACTATAACTCCAAAATTCGTTCAATAATTTCATCATATCATGTTCATTTATTATCCAATATTGGTCCATAATTTCTCTCAATATTTTGCAAAAATAAATAATATTAGACACAATATGCAATTATCTCTAAACCTTCCTAAAAACATATTAAAGCTAGAAAACATTATTAAGTGTAGAAGGATAGATATAATATAGCCTTTATGTGCCTAACAAAGGTTAAATGGCTCTTAATTTGTGTCTAATTTAGAGGCCCATCAGTCACATACAATGTTCCACCAAGACGTGGGTGCAGGGAGACGTTGGTACGGGGAGACGTCGAGGTATATATATATATATATAATTCAAGTTCATATTCATTGTTCACTATTCAATAATGAAAGCATAAAAATATTAAATAGACAATTGAATCATTGAACCATCCTCATCATTCATTCTGATACATACATCATTCATGAATCATATGACATACTCAAGTCTCATTACTGAATTATTCATACATACTATTAGATTCAATAAAAAAATTAAAAATCAATAATGAAATATTCAAATACATTTATTTGATTTTTGATTTTTTAATTTTTAATTTGGGTCTTATTAGACAAATTTAATGGGGGACGCCGAGAAGCACCCTTTTTGAAGGGGGGCACCCAGACGCACCCTTTCTAGGGAATCTAGACTCCCACACTGGGGAAATGCACCCCTTTGCGTCTCCTTGAGACTTCCCAAAAAGGGTGCGTGGGGAAATGCACCCCCAAGAGACTCCCCATCCCAAGTACGAGGGGTGCGAGGGATGCATGCACCTGACCCTGGGGGACGCATCCCCATGGAACACTAGTCACATAGCAAGATCCTGACTAACAACTCTGTCTGTCCACAAGATCAGAGCACAATGCTAGCGAGATAATGACTGATAGACACCATCATCATTATATCTTAAGGCACATACCCCACCTGGATGTTTACAAGGCATGTCCTTTTAGGACAATTCCTGTCTTGGAATAACACATCCTCAAGGAATTTCCTCTTTGACTACTCTTACCTATTGGATGCCCTACCACATCCTCAAAGAGTATCAAAAATCGGATGCTTACCCAATCCTCCATTCTTTCTTCATAACATGAAGACAAGAATGATGTGTCTATCTCTCCCTCTCAACTAGGGAGGATCTACACATTCCTATAAAAAGAATATTCTCAAGCTCCCTTTTAATAAGGAGTTCGCCCCAGCTCCCTCTCAACTAGGGGATTGTTTCCAATAGCAGTTGTCTTCTCTTTGGTGGAGATCATGATACTATCAATGACTTGTAGGGCTCCTCTTTCCGCATCATGTCATGAACTTCAGCTTCTTCAACATGGAGCCGTCTTCATCATCTCTTTATCTTAGGGCATCGACCATCTTCTCCATCACTTTCCTTTCAACGAACCATAGTGTTGAACCAGTAGTCATACCATCCTTCTCTTCATAAGAAAGTGATCTTCTAGTCCACATCTGGCTTTTCTTCATACAACTACTTCTTCCAAGTCATGTTTCTTTCAAGATCTTCCATCCAATAACATGAGTATTAGTTGTAGGTGACTTCTACAACCTTCTTTTGGTAGCCTTGTAACAACCCAACTAGATGTTTTCAAAAATCAAAATCAACATCAAGTCAAAGTTACCTTTTTATGATGACCTTTCATCATGACATCAGCTTCTTGCAATATCAACATCCTGCACATGTATGAATCCACCTCCAAGACACATATTACCAAGGTTTCCCTTTTCCAACATACCTATCAAGGTCTTCATGCCTTTTTCTTCCATGGAGATGTCATAGTTAATTATTCTAGTTATCAGATGTTGATCAATTTTATTATCAATAGTTGCATCTTTCACAAACTCTTCTTCTTTTCTTTACATATTGCTTTCCTCAAGATCTTCATTACATAGTTCCTTCATAATTGTCAACCACCTCATCTTCTATATGAAGTCATATTATGTTGGATTCATCTTATCAATATGTAGAAGAGTTCAAGACATATTGTCTACATGCCTTCATGCATCATTCTAATGGAAGAGAACCTTTTTCTTCGATCATGCTCATGAGATAGAGCATTCAACCATGCTATCTGCAACTATATAATGACATGACTTTTAAATATATACATACCTCTTCCTTCCTTTGGTCATCTAGACTTCCTTCTAGCAGTTTCCTTTCCTTGCTTGCAGATGAAAGTTCTTCAACCAACTTGTCATGCTGCACATCTTTGTCATCGTACCATCATCCTTTTAACCTGTAGATCCCACATAATGTGGAATGTACATCATCTGTGAGACCACTTGATTCTTCTAAGTAGAGGTGAATCTTCTAACAAAGATTCCAATGGAGGATCTTAATGATCCTCATTCTGCAAATGCTCCTTTCTAATGATGCTGATTTATGATGATCTCTTTATCTTCTATCTTGCTAGATGACTTTCTCCAACCATATAGATTGCTACTTCGGTTGTCCATATATGCTTCGAATGGAGATGCCATGAGCTACTTCCTTTCTATTCGGATGACTGTTACAACCATGTAGACTTTCTACTTCTTGGTGGCCGAATTCTCTTGTCCAGGAAGCTAAATTATTTCTGTGCAAAGAGCCAAATCTACAATGCTGAAGGAGAGCAGAATCTTCCTTTCTCTTGGAGGCTGAGACTCTTTGGTTTGAGGGCTGAAATTCATCTTTCTGAGCAGGCAGAATTCCATTGTTACTATCAGAAAATCAAGCTTATAGTCTGGGGTCTGTAATACTCTTGTTGGGATGTTGAGAACTGGAGTTGCATTCATTATTTGTGGCTGTGATAATCACTCTCCTGAGAGGGTCTAATTCTTATCAGTAGCTGAAGCATTTATCGGATCCAGAATTGCCAAGTTTTGGGCTAGTTCTTCTACTGTAGACTTGATTAAGTTGGGAGGCCAAGTCATTCCATTGCCTCGTCGAATCACTTTTAGAAGCCAAGACCTTCCCAAGGGTTGAAGTTCAGTTTAAAAGGCAGAGTTCATTGTTAAGAGACTGATTTCTGAAGGTGGCCAAAATACCCAGTACCGCTTTGTACGTTCCATTCTCATTGCTCATTGCCTTCAGGCGTTCGTTGTCCTCTCCTCTCTTCCCAGGCCTCCCTATCTTATCTCCTCCTATTAGTGTCGTCCGTTTGTTGTCTATCTTACTATCCTATTAAAAACTGAGTTTTCATTGAAGGTTGAATTCATTCTTCTGGTGGTCAGATTTCTGAAGATTGAATTGCTCGTATTGGAGGCTGGAGACTACTCATCAGGGACCCAAATTCTTCAACAAATTAGTCACCCTTGGAAGACAAGATCTAGCAAATCATTAGCGGGCCAAATCCACCAGTTCTGAAGCAGACCAGATGTGCTGTAGCAGAGGGTTTTGAGAGGGCAAATTACCTCATTCTTCAGGCAGAGAGGAATCGTTTTAATTTTTAGAAGGCCGAGCCATTTATGTGTGATGCTGAAGCGAGATTCCAGGCATTGTAAATTCTTCCAAGTGAATTAATAAAATATGATATTTGCCCTCTGATCTCTTTGCAGTGTGTAATCATTATCTTGTTTGCCAAGTGTTTGATGAAAGTTGAGAAACATTTGTCAGCAAACTGTTTGTTGAAAGTTCTTAATGAAAAAATTTAGGATTTATTGGGTATTTTTAGCTTCATACATTACAGAAAATCACATATTGAATCACATGGCACTAAGAATAAACTGAGCATTAACACTTACCATAGCAAGCAAGTCCTCCACCTGACATCAGAATCACAATTGCAAAAAGATCTGAATATATCTGCAACCCAATCAAAATGTAAAATGGTTATGCATGTGTTAATATATCTATTACCCCAATTACAATTATAAGAATAACATAACCAGCTATGCATGTGTCAATAGGTCTATTACCCAGTTACAATTATAAGAATAACACAACCACCAAAGGTACTTTAAATTATTAATAAATTGGAGATGTCTGACAAATCAAGAATGTTTATAGCTTTATTTATACCTACTACTGAAATGAGTCTTTACAACTTAAGGACATTAGCTCTAATCTAAACCCCTGAGATGAAAAGGATTGTGTAGGCCATGGAAACCAAGAAAATTGAAAGAACAAAACATGATGACGAATGATGGAACCTAGAAGATATCGAGGCTGTTGATTGGATGGACTCCCGTTCGCTTGTTTTCAGATATTGAACACTCAACAACAAACCATACATTCTTCAAGTAACCGCTTGAAATGGAATGTAGGCTATAATTCCATTAACTAGGTAGATAAAATAATTTGAACTCCAACGCAAAAATAGATATAAGACCATGAAGGAATGTATGAATAAATTATATAAAATAAATAAACAAATAGTAAACCCCAATAAGAACATAGTCCTAAAGAACACTTTCAAAAGTTTTGGAACCTGGAAAACAAATGTGTGTAACACTTTGCAAAGTTCATTCATTTCTTATGGATTATAGCTCTCAGTCTTGGCATCAATAAAACAAGTTTTTGAAGATTTTGGGCACCCTCCAAACTTTATCCTGTTACCTGATATGTCCAGACAAGGCACTTGTGTGACAGCTGACCGCCCTTTTGCATATCAGTGTTTATGGATCTTTTTATTGTTTGATATACATATTAATGCATTTCTCTAAAAGAAAAAATAAAATAAAATGTCATGTTCTGTAGAGACATTTCTACACAAGAATCTACTACCAAATGCCCTATATCTACACGTTAATAATATTGCAAATATCATTTCAGGGAATATATTGTCAAGGGTCCAGAAATAAACTTATTGAGAATATTGGGGAAAATATCAAAAAATATCCGCAAGCATAGATATGGATCTTAAAAACTTGGAAGATATTGAAAACATCAGCAACCCTAAAATTTTTAAAAAAATCGGAAATATCAAGAAAATCAAAAGATACTTGCAACACAAGTCTACATCTATGGCCATATATTTAGACACGTATATGTGTGGGTATCTACACACTTTTAAAATGTGAACCAAGAAGTGTAGCATTCCAAAAGAGTATAGGAAAACATGTCAAATGTGAGAGATAGTATACAAAAGATAACATGGACATTGAAAGTCAAGAGTATCAATGAAAATTTTGAAAAATAAACAGATTTACCTGCTCTCATACCATGCATCATGTTGGAAATTGCAGTGCACACATTTACTCTCACTCGATTCATGATGACAAAGACTGAAAATAAAAATATATTTCATCAATGATGTCACAACTATATATCTCTCACACACATATCATGACTCACTTCACCTTTTTATAATACTACTAGGGGGGAAAGGGTGGTCTAACCACCTAACCCGTCACCTCAACATTAAATATTGCATACAATCACAAGCTTAACATAAGTTGACTTTGTGTATTGATGACAAATATATTTGAAGATTACCACTTTCACATAGACAAACCTAATGAACACCCGACATCTCAAAGTTTGTGAGGTATGCAGATTGGGCTTTTGTTGCACAGAAAGGAAAATCATCATCATCACTTGATGCCTCAATTCTTACATATGTTTTACTTTCTATGCAAAGAATTTCATAGAGCTGAGGCAGACCCATTGTCAAACCAGCCTACACACTTCAGGACACAATGCTCACACCTGGGATTCCTCTCAACCAATTCTAGGTTAGTTCACTTTAGCTTCGAGTGGAATTTGATCACCATATTCCATGAGCAATCAAGACTTACCTATTTTTCCATTTATAGGAGACCAATAGGGCGGAGCATTTTATTTTTAGGTGACCCATCCATTACAAGATCCAAAATCAATATCATTGCCTTTTCAAGAAATCTTAAAGCTGACTTGTTATCTTCTTTGAGTATTTGGACAAGCGATGCTTGGCCTTATAAACGAGGGGCATTCTTAGACCACCCCCACCAATTTACACCAACACAATTACTCACTTCTTCCTAGTGTTGACAAATAGAAACACCAAGAGAAAAGTAGTCTGCAACAATACCTCATCTTCTAGATTCATGTGATCATGAGAAAACATCCAACCTCTACCTGTGAGACCTATTACCCACCAAAATGGGTAACCCCATAGGAGAAAGCTTTTCTCCTACAATTGACAGCTAGACAGTCAGAAGCCCCTGACATTCACTTCTTGATGATGATATGCCATATGCCTCAACCATCTACATCAGCCATGCACCTCTCACCGTCTAGCATTCCTCTTAGATGATGGTGGGGTGCTACTCAACAGGTACTTTGATCATTTGGCAATCAAATGCTTATACTTGTTTTGGGCATTTAGTATGGATAAAGGGGTGATCTAGAAGATCCATCGATCTTCACTGTAAATATGTTCTCTCACCTTACCAGGGGGGTTAATCCTTAGCCCTAGTCAAGTGGGACCTCCCTTGAGGCTTTAGGGTTATAAGAGGGGAACTACTTGGAAACATGATTGAAATAACATATCCATTCCCCCTTACACCATACTTGACACTTCCCATGTCACAATATAAAACCCTTATATACCATCTTCGTTCTTCTAGTCTAACCTATCATTAATTCATTGGGATTTGGCACCCTCTTATCCACAACCTTAAGTAGGGCAGGGAAACATTGCCTTGGAGGTTGATGCAACTAAAAGAATGGAAAAGCTAATATGGCCACCATTAAAAAAAAGAAAATGAAAATGAAAAACATGGTCGTGACGTAAGTTCGCGCATGGAAAAAAGCCTAGCATGAGCTCTACCCTCCTCGACAGCCATCACCCAGTTCTTAAGCACTTGATGTTCCATTTCATCAAAAGGAACCCTTGCATGTCCCAACCCCGATGAGTGATAAACAGACTCATCTTAAGGGGTAAAATTGAATGCTATATCATAAAAAACAAGCTCTAAACTTTGATCTATGCACCGAAAATAATTGCATTATTATGAAGAAGTAAAAGGCACACTGGAGGGGTGGAAAAAGCAGGCTGAATGTTATTTTTTGTAGCATTATATGGTGTTCTAGTCTCAAACTTTGTCGAGATGCTAAAACATAGGAGATCTCCAAAACCCATAATCGTTTTTGGAAATTCCACCTAGAGACAACTCAATTAAATTAATTGACCATCATTTAATTTTTTCTAAGTCTAACATAGGAAAACTAGTTAATTAATAGTAATTAATTGAGAAAGGTGAGAATTCTCTAGAAACTCACACGAATTGACTTGGAGATGATGTCAACCATCAATTAAGTTTTAATCATGGTAATTGGAGTCCCAACTGGAGATTATAAGAGGAGGTCGATGGGTAGATGAAGAACACAATAGTGGCAGATACTAAGTAATCTAGAAAGTTCGATTTTCCAAAGTTGGTGATTCGGCAGGAGAGATCGAGTCACAAGACAAGTGGCAAGTAGCAAAGTGGCAGATACTCAGTGATCTAGATAGTTCGATTTTCCAGTGCATGTGATTTAGCAGGAGAGATCGAGTAGTAGGTGGCACAGGGGCAGAGACGGTGAGTTCAAAGGAATTTTTCCAGTTCTGGACAGTTAGCCGCAGAAGGGTCGCATTTCCTAGAGACGCTGCGCAGATAGCTTCAGAGGGAGATTGATTTTGTTGTAGAGAAGGGTGATTCAGTCGCAGTTGGTCTAGAACATCTCTAAGAGGCCAAGCAAGTCACTTCAAGTGGCAGAGTCAGCCAGGGCGTTATCATTTCAAAAGTTTTGGGGCATAATGAGATAGAGCCTACACAAGCACTGCACAAAGGCTCATGCAAAGCTTGTATGAGCAACGAGTTTTTCCAGTTGTCGAAGCAAAAACGGGCATGGTGCTGAGGTATTTGCCTCAGAGATATTTTGGCCAAATTATTTTGTTGATTGGATAGTAAGTTGGCCATCCAAAGGTTGTACTCAGAATTCCATTGTTGCATAATAATAAAACCCTCAAGTGCTTTTCCCACATTGGGCTTTTCCGGGGACAATTGTCCAAAAATAATTGTTTCATTTTTGTGTGTGCACTAGCATTTCTCAATTCTTATTTTTCCTTCC
The DNA here is from genome assembly GCA_000404065.3 of Pinus taeda. Classification (NCBI taxonomy): domain Eukaryota; kingdom Viridiplantae; phylum Streptophyta; class Pinopsida; order Pinales; family Pinaceae; genus Pinus; species Pinus taeda. The sequence continues at coordinate 17,545 of APFE030997703.1, read as the reverse complement.
GTGGTATTTTTTTATGGTGAAGAAATTGCAATGTGAATAAATCGTTATTTTGTTGTAAACAAAATAAACTGCATAATTAATTTATTAGTTCCAAAAATTATTTCCAGTTGCTACATTTCAAGAAATTTTCACATTGTATCAAAGCATATTTGACAGACATGAGGCTTAGAGTCGAAGAAGGAAAATTTCGTTGTTCCGAGGGAGCAACAGGTCGGATTTTTCAAGGGTTGCGCAGTGCCTAGCCAAGCAATGCAAATTGTTGGACAAGGTTTGATTTTCCAGTTGCAATGTGGCAAAAAAGTTCAATTTGTTCAGGGAAACAATTCCAATAGGCAAAGGGTGTTGATTTGGGGTAGCATTAGATGTGCGTTAGGCATGAAAATTCGTGGAGAGCCTAAAGCACATGAGATCTCCAAGACCCAGAAATGGTTTGGACAGATTGTACCCGGTTTTGGAGATGTTAAAATAATTAATATTTTTAATGGAGTTCCTAAGTCTAAACTTACGAAAAATAAAATATTAATGGGTATTAATATAAAATTGGGTTAGAAGGTTCCAAAAGTCATGGATCAAGCCAAATCCAATCTTAGTCGTTGATGAGAGATTTAATCTCGAACATTGAAGGACCAACGAGAAAAGTATAAGAGGAGGATTGAGGGTCAGTTGGAGGACACACCAGAGTGATCAATCATTCATTTTGCTAGAACGGGGTTGCTAAGCAAAGTTGAATCAGCGATCAACAGTGAGGGGCAATGAGTATGAGGTAGAGAGGTAGAGACAGTACTGAGAGACCAGTGCAGAAGCAAAGAGAGCGAGAGCAACAGCTAGACCAAGCTACGTAGAGCCCAGCAGAGTCAGCGCAAAGGCCAGAGGAACTCCGTCATCCACGCAAAGGCTGTTGGAGTGACACAGAGGGTCCCAGAGGCTGCGCAATGCCTCAGAGTGCTAACGCAGAGGGTCTTGGGGTTGACGCATGTCAGCAGGAAGCTAACGCAGAGGCCAGAAGGGCCAGCGCTGAGCTTCAGTTGTGCCGGAGAGGGTTTCGTGCGACAAGTTTTCTGAATACCAATTCCAAATATAGAGGTATTGCTGCCGTGTATTTTTCTCTGCTGGGTGAGCTAGTTAGGCACCTAGTTGTACTCAAGGAAATACTACATAATGATAAAACCCTCATAATAGTTGCACCAGTTTTCTCGCATTGCATTTTTCCGGGGACATTTGTCCAAAAGTAACTGTGTCACTTGTGTGTTTATTTTCTTTCAACTGATGATCTGTAGATGTTGATATTGTACTTGTGTTTACTTTTAGTATTTATATGGTTAAATAACTTGCTAAGTAATTAAACAAGTAGGTGAAATAAACCAGATAGTGCAGGAAGAATTTCTAACGAGTTAGAATTAGAAATTCCAACATGGAATTAGACCGTGATTGCAGATCACAGGAGCGCTGAAGGCATCAGTTGAGCAAAGCATTTGCAGCAGAATCAGTTGTCTCGAGTGATAGTAGTTGATCCTTGCAGAAGTGACAAAGGAAGGGTTGACGCAGAGGGACTGCGTCATCAATCTGGGCCAGAGAGAGGCCAACGCAGAGGCTAAGGAGGGCAGAGAGAGGCTCACGCAGAGCCAGGCAGAGGCTAGAAGGGCTGACGCAATTAGCTAAGCGAGTCGTTTTGCGGGTGCCAGGATTGCGCAGAGCCACGAAGCTCAATCCTTCAGTTGTTGGGGCAAAGGAAGTTGTGCGCAGTTTGCAAGAGCGAAGCTGGTGGGGTACTATGTTTAGAACAGTACCTAACAGGGCAAGAACAAGGTAGAGGGAGTCGCTGTCAAGGCGGATTTCTGGCCAAGGAATCTGGATCAATGTTGCATTTGCACAGACAATTGGAGAGGAGCAACTTGACAGTTGGCAGAAGGATTTCCAGGAGGGAAATTAGGACTCAGAGGGAGTCCAGAAGAGAACTTTGAGACAGGAAGTAGAGAGACTTGGAGGAGTCGATAGAAGAGTAGTGAGATGGGCATGAATGAGCTAAGAGATCAGGACAGGCTGGACAGAGCGTCCAACTTTATGGTCTGGAAGGCCAAAATCTTGTCGATTCTAGACGGACATCATATCAACAGCTTCGCCTTGAGACTGATGGCTATCCCAGTTGACCCAGTATCTAATGAAATGTATGAGGAAGCAATGGCTAAGGCAAAGTGTATTATCCTTGATGGGGTCAAGGATCATGTGGTCCCACATATTTCCGAGAAGGAAACGGAAAAGGAGATGTAGGACACTTTGAAGACATTATACCAGTATACTTCTGTACAGAGGAAGATGCTCCTAAAGAATCAGCTAAGGTCATACCAGATGCAGAAGGGAGAGCAAATAGATGTCTTCCTCGGTCGGTTGAAGGACATGCGTGACCAACTGACTTCCATAGGGACCACGCAAGATCAGGAGTTGACGGTAAGGACCGCACTCAACGCAATCTCCGAGGATCGGGAGACATTTGTCCAGAGCATACTGGGGAGGATGAGTCTTCTAGATTGGGAAGAGTTGTGGGTGGCTATTCGTCAAGAAGAGATCGGACGGCTGACCAAGGCAGGAAGTAGCACCAAAGGGGTTAGGATCAAGAAGGAAGAGGAAGAGGATGTGGCTCTAGCATCTACGAGAAAGCAGGAGAAGAGAAAGAAGAAGGACCTCTCCAAGACCAAGTGCTTCCATTATGGGGAACAGGGTCACTATGCGAACCAATGTCTGAGGAAGAAGAGTAAGGGAGAGGCTTCTAACTCGAAGGTAGCACCAGCAAAGGCAGAGAAAGAAGTTGAGGAGGATGACGATTATGCCATGAGTGCTCATGTGCCACTTGAGAAGAAGTGGGGAGACATTGAGCTGTACTCAGGAGGACTGCGGGCGATGATGGGTGGGATCATTGAGGTACCCAACCTCTTGGATTATACCTTACTACGGGAGCCCCGAAGAGGAGTAGCAGGACTCGCAGATGTAGGTAGAGACGGATGTGGATGAAGCGACAGAGAGTGCTACAGTGAGGGAGTCCCCGGGCAGCGCGAGGCTAACAGGCTACAACAATGTGAGAGGCACAAGAGTGTTCTACCAATGCAGAATGACAGAGAGAGGTGTACAACGATACGAGATGCAGGGAGATGTTGCAGCAGCGCAGAGGTCAGTAGAGGGAGCACTTGTGAGTGGCAGAGGGAGCTTCAGCAGCGGGAGTGTTTCCAGCCTGATAGGGATGTCAAAAGTTGGGTGGATCAGTTACTTACTTCTCAGTAACTGAGTTGCAGTGCAGCAGCAGTATGCAGTAGCACGATGCAGCATGATGAGGGGGTATGCAGTGCAAATGCAGTGCTGGGAGGATGGACCAGCGGCAGCACAGATGCAGAGGGAGTTGTTGTACGGATGCAAAGTGGAAGTAGTAGGGCCATGGTCACAAGTACATGATGCACCAATGCAGAGGATGTTGGGCAGGGAGGCCTAGCATCAGCACAGAGACCGATACCGGAAAATCAGGGTGATACTCAATGTGGAGTATTACTAGAGCACAGTCCTCGCTAAGAGGGAGTATTGATTTGGGGTAGCATCAAATCTGCTCTAGCCATGAAAAAAAGTGGAGAGGCTAAAGCACATGAGATCTCCAAGACCCATAAATGGTTTGGACAGATTGTACCCAGTTTCAGAGATATTAAAATAATTAATACTTTTAATTGAGTTCCTAAGTCTAAACTTACGAAAAATAATATACTAATGGGTATTAATATAAAACTGGGTTAGAAGGTTCCAAAAGTCATGGATCAAGCCAAATCTAATCTTAGCCATTAATTAGAGATTTAATCTCAGTCATTGAAGGACCAACGAGAAAAGTATAAGAGGAGGCTTGAGCGTCGATTGGAGGACAGACCAGAGTGATCAGTCATTTATTTTGCTAGTACAAGGTTGTTAAGCAAAGTTGAATCAGTGATCAGCAGCGAGGGGCAGTGAGTACGAGACAAAGAGGCAGAGACAGTACGAAGAGACCAGCGCAAAAGTAGAGAGAGTGAGAGCAGCAGCCAATCCAGGCTACGCAGAGTTAGCGCAGAGGCCAGAGGGACTACGTCATCCACGCAGAGGCTGTTGGAGTGACGAAGAGGGTGCCAGAGGTTGCGCAGTGCTTCAAATGGCATATGCAGAGGATCTTGGGGCTAGCGTAGGTCAGTGGGAAGCTGACGCAGAGGCCAGTGTGGCCAGCGCTGAGTTTTAATTGTGCTGGAGAGAATTTCATGGGACAGGTTTTCTGAATACCTGTTTCTGAATATAGAGGTATTGTTGCCGTGTATTTTTCTCTGTCGGGTGAGCCGGTTAGGCAGCCAATTGTACTCAAGGAAATACTACATAATAATAAAACCCTCAGAATAGTTGCACCATTTTTCCTACATTGGGTTTTTCTAGGGACATTTGTCCAAAAATAATGGTGTCACTTGTGTGTTTGTTTTCTTTCAACTGATGATCTGTAGATGTTCAGACTGTACTTGTATTTATTTTCAGTATTTATATGGTTAAATAACTTGTTAAGTAATTAATCAAGTAGGTGAAATAAACCAGATAGTGCAGGAAGAATTTCTAATGGGTTAGAATTATAAATTCCAACAAAGGGAGCAGCAGGTCAGTATTTCGCAGAGCAAATTTCTTGTCTAGGCACACAAATGGTTTGCAGCAATTTACTAGAGCAAATTCAGTGCTAGGTGGAAGAAAAATTGCACACACGGAGGTTTCTCTCAGAGGATTTCTAGTTTCAGAGATACATATTTTTCAATAGCAACAAGTAGATGTTCTCACTCCAGGAAGGTGTACGAATAATTAAACTAGTTAGCCGATAGGTGAAAGAGGGAGATTTTTGTCCCTAGTCGAGTTTTTGCAAGCATGGCTTCAACAAGACTCCGTGATCAAGACAAATTAGATGGAGCAACAAACTATTGTATCTAGAAGGCTAGGATGCCCTTCCTATTGGAGGAGTATGGTCTGAAGACATACGCAGACAAGGTTGTCGTAGTACCTACTATTGATTTGGGTAGCATCGAATGTCCTCTAGCCATGAAAATTGGTGGAGAGGCTCAAGCACATGAGATCTCCAAGACCTAGAAATGGTTTGGACAGATTGTACCCGGTTTGGGAGATATTAAAATAATTAATATTTTTAATGGAGTTCCTAAGTCTAACCTTAGGAAAAATAAAATATTAATGGGTATTAATATAAAACTAGGTTATAAGGTTCCAAAAGTCATGGATCAAGCCACTTTAATCTTAGTTGTTGATTAGAGATTTAATCTCGGCCATTGAAGGACCAACAGGAAAAGTATAAGAGGAGGCTTGAGAGTTAGTTGGGGAACACACCAAAGTGATCAGTCATTCGAATTGCTATAGCGAGGTTGCTAAGCAAAGTCGAATCTGTAATCAACAGCGAAGGGCAGTGAATATTGGATAGAGAGGTAGAGATAGTTCTGAGAGACCAGCGCAGAGGCAGAAAGTGAGACGGAGCAGCCAGAGCAGATCATGTAAAGCCCAGCAGAGACAACACAGAGGGCAGAGGGCATGCGTCATCCACGCAGAAGGCAACAAGGATGATGCAGAGGGTCCCAGAGGTTGCTCAGTGCCTCAAAGGGCTGACGCAGAGGGTTCTAGGCCTGACGCAGAGCAACAGGGGGCTAACATAGTGCTTCAGAGTTGCTGGAGAGGGTTTCGTGGGAAAGGTTTTTTGAATACCTATTTCCGAATAGAGAGGTATAGCTGTCGGTCGTTTTTCTCTATCGGGTGAGCCAGTTTGGCACCCAGTTGTACTTAAGGAAATATTACATAATAATAAACCCTCAAAATAGTTGCAGCGGTTTTCCCACATTGGGTTTTTTCGAGGACGATTGTCCAAAATTAACGGTGTCACTTGTGTGTTTGTTTTCTTTCAGTTGTTGATTTGTAGATGTTGAGACTGTATTGTGTTTATTTCGTTATTTATATGTTTTAAATAACTTGTTCAAAATTAACAAGTAGAAAAAATAAACCAAAAGAATACAGATTAAATTTCTAAGGATAGACTTAGAAATTTCAACATGGTATCAGAGCGTGGTTACATATCACAAGAGAGCTAAAGGCATCAGCGAAACAGAGCATTTGCAGTAGAATCAGCTATCCTGAGTGACAGAAGCTAATCTTCGCAGAAAGCGATAGAAGAAGGGTTGATGCAGAGAGACTGCATCATGAGTGTGGGCCAAAGAGAGGCCAGTGTAGAGGCTGAGGAGGGCAGAAAGAGGCTTAAGTGGAGCCACGCAGAGACTAGGAGGGTTGACGCAGTTGGCTGAGGGAGGTGTTTTGCATGGTCGGGATTGCGCAGAGCCTAGAGGCTCAGTGTTTCAATTGCTGGGGCATAGGAACTTGTGGGCAATTTGCATGAGCGATGTTGGTGGGGTATTGTGGGCAGAACAATATCAAACAGGGAAAAGCCAAGGTAGAGGGAGTTGCTACCGAGGGGGATTTCTAGACAAGGAATCTGAATCAGTGTTGCAGGTGCACAGAAGGTCGGAGAGGTGCAACTCGACGATTGGCAAGAGGATTTCCAGAAGGGAAATCGTGACTCAGAGGGAGTCTAGTAGAGAACTTCCAAGCGGGAAGTGAAGAGACTCAGTAGGAGTCGAAGAGAGAACTTCCGGAGGGAAGTACAGAGACTCGGAGGAGTCGACAGAAGAGCAAAGAGATGGCCATGAATGAGCTGAGGGATCAGGACAGACTGGTCGAGGCGTCTAACTTTGTGGTCTGGAAGGCTAGGATCCTGTCCATTCTAGATAGACATCGCATCAAGGTCTTCGCCTTGAAAACAGTGGCGATCCCAGTTGACCCGGCTGATAATGAGAAGTACGAGGAGGCAATGGCCAAGGCAAAATGCATCATTCTTGATGGAGTTAAGGATCATGTGGTCTAACATATTGCAGAGAAGGAGACAGCAAAGGAAATGTGTGATGCCTTGAAATTGTACTAGCATACTTCTGTGAAGAGGAAGATGTTACTTAAGAATCAGCAGCAGTCATACCAGATGCAGAAGGGGGAGCAGATAGATCACTTCCTCGGTTGGTTGAAGGAGATTCGGGACCAACTGACTTCCATAGGGGCCACGTCGGATGAGGAGATGTTGGTGACGACTGCACTTAACGCAGTCTCCGAGGAGTGGGAGACCTTTGTCCGGAGCATAACGGGCAGGGAGGATCTTCCAGATTGGGAAGAATTGTGGGTGGCTCTTCGCCAAGAGGAGATCAGGCAGTTGAACAAGATGGGAAGTAGCAGCAAAAGAGTCTAGATCAAGAACAAAGAGGAAGAGGATGTAGTGGTGGCATCTGCAGGAAAGCAGGAGCAGAGGAAGAAAAAGGACCCCTCCAAGGTCAAGTGCTTCAACTGTGGGGAACTGGGTCATTATGCGAACCAATGTCCGAAGAAGAAGTCTAAAGGAGAGGCGTCTGACTCTAAGACAGTGCTAGTGAAGGCGGAGAAGGAGGTCAAGGAGGATGACGATTGTGCCACAAGTGCTCATGTACCTCTAAAGAAGAGGTGAGGAGACATCGAGCTATAGTCAAGAGGACTACAGGCGATGAAGGCCAGGATCCTTGAGGAACCCAACCTCTTTGATTATACCTTGCTACGGGAGCCTCGAAGAAAGAGTAGTAGGACTGGCGGATGTCAGTAAACACGGATGCGAATGAAGCAGCAGAGAGTGCTACAGTGCAAGAGTCCCCGAGCAGTGCGAGGCTAACAGGCTGCAATAGTGCGAGAGACACGGACAGTGTTGCAACAGTGCAGGATGGCACAGAGAGGTTTGCAGCGGTGCAAGATGCAGGGAGTTGTTGCAACAACGCAGAGGTCAATAGAGGGAGCACTTGATAGCGATAGAGGGAGCTTCAACATTGGGAATGTTTCTAGCCTGACAGGTATGTCAGTAGTTGGTTGGATCAGTTACTTACTTCTCAGTAACCGAGTTGCAGTGCAGTAGCAGTCAACAGTAGCACGATGCAGCATGATGAGAAGGGGTTGCAATGCAAATGCAGTGTTGGGAGAAAGGTCCAGCAACAGCATGGATGCAGAGGGAGCTATCGTACAGATGTAGCAGCGGCAGTGATAGACCCATGGGCAGTGATACAGAATGCAGTAGTGCAGAGGATGTTGGGTGGGGAGGCCTAGCATCAGCACAGGTACCAGTGCCAGATAATAGAGTGATGCTCAATGAGGAGTATTACTAGAGCACAGTCCTCGCTAAGTGGGAGTGTTGATTTGGGGTAGCATCAGATATGCTCTAGCCATGAAATTGGTGGAGAGGCTTGTTGACTGCTGGAGTAGCACCTGACGATTATTTGACGACTCCATGCCCAAGGATGATCCAGAGGACACTTGTACCATCAGATGTCATCAGTCAACAGAGTTTTTTAACTCTCCTTCTATCTTCTCATCATATTTCTTCTCTGTACCCAGATTCCACACCCTACGGGGAATTGTAATAAGTGATGCTAGTATGATGTTTCTTGAATTTGTAACAGGCCTAGGATGTGGGACTCGATCAGCAAACGAGTACACCTTGGAGTGTTTTTTTTTATCCGGTGAATTATCCCTTTCGTTTCCTTTCTTTTTCAGAGGGGGATAATTTTCTGGATTTTTTCACTCGTGCACACCCCAAAGCCGAGGTGACGGTTTGAAGATTGAGCCCCTGACACGTCCTAGTGTCTAGGGTCGATGTATATTACCATACTAGATCACACGTAAAGTTTCGTGGAATTTGGCTAAGTCTAGGTAGGATTTTTTAATAGTTAAAAATTTCCCGCAAAACGGGATTTTTTAATTATTTTTTGTATAAAGGCATAAATAAGTGGCATTAGGAGATGCCTGGGGCGTATGACCAGTCAAAATTCATCCTCAGAGGCCCAGCATTCTCCTAGAGCCTACTTTGGGGGTCAAAAAATGACTCAGAGTCCCTCAAAAGGCAAATTTTCCACTGACAGTGGCAAAAATGAAGAAAAAATTCGAAAAAATGAATAATTGGAAAAATTTAAAAAAATTTCCAAAGTCAAAATAAGTCAAATTTTGACATGGAGATTAAGCAGAGGATCAAGGATGATGTGGCAATCAATGTGGGGCCCACATCAAGTCAAAGTTTCATAAAGTCAACTCAAGTCAAAGAAAGTCAAAGGTCAAAGGTCAAAGTCAAAGTCAAAGGGCAGTCAACATTAAAATTCATAAGGCAAATGAATTTTTTTTACAACTTTGATTTGAATTATTATAAGGTTGAATGAAAGTGGGTATGGACCCCACCTCAAGCCCACCTCACCTCAGCCCACAAAGGAAAAAGAGAAAGCGTATGGCCCAAATTCCGTACGGCAGTCAACAATATAACGTACGGCAGCCCCAGCAAACATAAATACACATGAGCAGCAGTCTACGTAGGCAGTGTATCCCAGTCAAAGATATAAATAGCATTTACGTTGAATATTATTTCAGCAAAGTTTAACTCAGCAAGCAAAAAAATAAATACGTGGGCAGCATTATCCAGCAAAGTCCGTACGGGAGAATTAATTTACGGTGGGCAGCATAGCAACGGATAGACAGCAGTTAACACAGCAATATAAACAGCAGGTCAGCGTTGAAGTTTGAGTGGGTATACGCATAGTTAAATACAGCATTTAACACATACATTCCAGCATATCTACGTTGACGTCCCAGCATCACGTGGGCCCAATCAAAGGCTGTCCCAGCAATTAACGTGGCAGCCAGTCAGCAATACAAAACAGCAGTTTATCAACAGTTCATTGGCAGCCAAATAAACAGCAGTTTACAGGCATTTAGAACAGCAGTTAACTCATGTTCATCTACAGCAAAACGTGGGCATGCACATCAGATTAAAAGGCAGCCAAATACGAATTTATTGCCAGCAGTTTATCAAAGGGTCATCCATCAGATTAAGAGGCAGCCAAGCCACAGCAGCTTGACACTTGCCTTTCTTCTTGCTACATTGGGATTGTCACTTGTTACACTTGTCATTCTTCTTGCTTCATTGGGATCTTCACCTGATTGCCATTTGTCATTGGAATTTGCCTTGGGATTGTCTCCCGTTTTCCTATTTATATGAGCCTTGGGCTCTTATTGTACATCATAGAACGAGCTATTGGGCTGGCGGAGACTCTGCCGGATTGTGTATTCTGCATTCTTATTAATAATAAAAGTCTTTGGGGTTAGCAGCTTCTCGTGTGGTGCATGTCTTGGTATATGAGGTATACTTGTGTCGCTTAATGTTCATGTGATTTTCATTTTGCTATCTAGTTGTTTTTTTTCAGTTTGCCTGAAGGCACTATTGTCTAGGGAGGAGAGATCTGCAGCTATCTCAGATCTCTTCTGGGCTTGGTATATCTTGCACACTTGTTGTAGCCTGTCCATTCTCGGTTGAATGACAAGCTCAACTTGGTCTCTATATACCAAGTCCCTTGTTGCACTAACAATTTGCTTGCAAGTGTTTTCTGTGTTTTCAAGCGACAGGTTTGCCAGCTCTGTTGGAGGGCGAGGACTTCTTCGGCGGGAATAATCACCTCCCAGGATACCAAGGATCCCACATGCTGTTCAAGCCATCAAGCTCTTAAGACACCAAAAAAAAGGATTTACTCAAGAGGGAAGTACCCTGATCTCTTAGCTTCGTTTCTATTTTGAAAATCAAAGCAAATTTTCCCTTTTCATTTAAAAGCATTCGTTTCCATTTTGAGCATAAAAAGAAGTACAAACAAAAATATTTTCATTTCCTAAATAACAACGTTATAAGGCACTGGTCATTTGTGTGGTACATGTTCATCGTATGGTTTATGGCTATTGTTTATATTTCGTTTTAATTTTAGATCTCAGATTGACAATCTTATTTACTTAAATAATCCTCCTAGAACTTTTCATCTTAGCTTTAGTTTTAACTTTCCATTTAGGGACCACCCCCCTTAGCTAGCCTAGGAGATAGCTAAAACGGAGAGAGTTGGGAGCAGTGTGACAGCCCCTTCTCTGAGTTCCCTGCCACCAACCACACCTTGTGGGGTCGAAGGCTTTTCTCGCTAACTGTGTAGGTAGGTGCGGGCGGGAGGGTCACCATTCCCTAAATGGAAAACTAAGTTAAAATAAATGTGAGGCTCTAGGAGAGATGTTAAAGTGAAAAAGTGGATTACTTTTAAGAATTATGAGCCAAATATGATATAAGCAATAAAAAACATTAACATAATAAAACCATAAAACCAATAACTTAAGATAAATTGCTCAACAAAAATAAAAGATACATTTGTTCAAAACAAAAGTAGAATGCCTCCAACAATGAAAGCAAAGCAATCCTGAAATGAAAAAAAGATGTTTAGCACGATAATCAATACAAGAAAATAAATGATTTCAAACTATAATCAGTGCCTAAATTAAAGCATATTGAGATATCTTGCAAAAGGAAAAGCAATTAGTGTTCTACTTGCAAAAAGAAAATGAAACAATATTTGCCAACATAAAATATTCAATAATGACAAGTAGAATGGACAATTGCAAGTAAAACCATAAGATGTATTAGCATGAGATGCACTTATACTAGATTTGAATGCAATTAGTCTTTGGTTGTTTTTAATCTAAAATGCCTAATCTAAGAGAGAAGTCCTCCTCTTGAGCTCTTAGCAAAGGGTAAAAATTGGGGTGTTTGTAAGAAAGAGGGGGCGAGGGCACAGAGGTGTCATTAATGATACCCATCCCCTGAGTCTTACGAGTCAACGTGTGCCTTCGTTCCTACAAGGGGATAAGCCACCTTCATAACTGCAGGGTCACAACGCTTTACCTTACTTCGTACCAGATGGAAGAACTTTCCAAAAAAACATTTTTCCCTGTACTTTCTATCAACCAAGCTTATGCTTGGAAGTTGATTTTAGTGAGATTTTGGAAGCCTTCCTATACTAAAATGGCTAGATGAGAGTGCAGATTGTGTTAATTCCCCAATTAAAATATACTTACATGCACATGCTTCATAAATGGAAAATGAGATAGCTTGTAAGACTTTGAGAATTTAGCATGTAAATGAACTCATATGTGCTTGCATGGAAAATAAGCAAATGAAGTAGATTGCTTTAAAGCTACGATTGTTCCAAAAGAAATGCTTCAAAAGTTACCAATGTGTATAATCAAAAAGTAAAGCATGTACTTAAAGGAATAATCAAAACTTGCCACAATGTTGCATGTTTGCACATAAGATAAAATTTACAAGTTAAAGCTTATGCATGGAAGAGATTTAAAATTAAAAGATGATCGCATGATTATAATGTGAATTAGGGGGAAGATGGCTCTATCTTTGCGCGAGAACTTGAACCTGTGCCCTCTAAGCGGGTTTGGTTAACTCCCATCAACGATCTAAAGCTTATCGCCGCTTTCAGTCTGGCCAATCGACTCTAGCGCTTTTTCTGGGACTGTTGACAGCTAAGTTTTTGGGGTGGGGTTTGTCTATCCGTTTTCAAGGAGGCTTCAGATGGATGCAAGACAAGATCCGCATGTTGAGATGGACGAAGATCTCGCTGATTATTTTGCCGACCCATATGAATCAGTGTCGATCTAGACAAAATTGCCACCTCAGCCTCCAATGATGGATCCACCGGCAGCAGAAGGGTTACCGGTCTCTCAGGTGGCAGAGATTAGGGTTTCATCGGAGGTGGTTTTTGAAAACCCTCGTCCTCAGGACTTTGTTAGTACTTTTGTTGCCAGTCAGCACATGCTTGGATTTCAGAGCTCTGAGGTTCCTGTGGATCCCTTTTCTCAGTCGCATATTGATCTTTCGATTCCATCGCCATCTTCACTACAACTCCTAGAGACATGCTTCAACCCTTGCTCATCTCCGACACTCACCGACAGAGTTCCCCATCAGAGTGGGATCTTGGAAGAGACAACATATAATTTTGAACTGGGTCCCTCTAGGATTCCTTCTCTTATAGTTGGAGGGAAGATCCATCCTAAAAACACCGTGAACATCTTTCAGGACCTTCAGATCTCCACACCTACTCAAACATCGGGTTTCTTTGTTGGTCCCCCAGTCAATTCCCTGGATTGGCTACAGACGAAAGCGAGGGTTGATTCCCCTTTGGATTCGCAGTCACAAGATCCTGTTGTTCCGAAGGGATGGCCTCATAAGAAACAAGAAAAGAAAACAAAAAGCACCAAAGTTAGAGAAAGAGGAAGACTGTTGGTGTTAAGGGAGGGCATCAAGTTGGACGAAGTCATGGACACTGCAGACGGTGTATTAGTGGTAAGGGTCCGCGGCAAAGAGTACTCAGCGTCGCGTCTGAAGAAGTGGGTTGCTGAAATTTGGGAGCAGATTCTCAATTCATTACCATCAGTGGTAACCATGACCAGAGGATGGTTTGCCCTGCGTTTCCAATGAATACATTATATTTACCCAATATTGAATTTTTATTGTTGTCTTATTTATTTTTAATATTCCATATATGAACCACTTTAATTCATGAAAATTTGTAGAAATGATAGAGATCTATTTTGATACAACTTCCTTGCGTGGCAATCAACCGTGTCAGATGGATACTTATATTAAACATGTTTTTTGGGATTGACAAGTGGCTTTGATGTACTATGAATGGGTTGCTTCTGAATTTGTCACCCTTTTTTGTTCCTCTGCATTGGAAAGGAACCATTCTAGGAGACAGATGAATGACCATGAAGCATTATAGGGAAATATGGATGACTATTTGACTAATGGGAATACTTTTGCTTGTAAGATACCTTGCAATGGTCATGGGATGCGATAGGCATTCATAAGATAAGGGACAAGACCATAATGTCTAGAGGGCAAAAAATAATAACAAATAAATGTGGAGATCCAACGGGTGGTTGGTATTTCTCAACTACCTGGCAATGATGATTTTTTTTATCACAAGTATCAATTTTTAACCTTTTTACAGTTTTCATAGGTAGCACAGTAACAAAAGAAGATATCAGTAGAAATCTGTAATTTCTTTTCTCTCTCCATAGCTTTCTTTCCCTGATTTAATAAAAAATTTGGCTACCTGATAGAGGGAATTTTGGCCATAAGCCAAGGAAGTTTAAAAGCACAAAGAAATTGGCCACATACCAGCAAGGTTCAAACTTGTTCTGATACCACTTGGGAAGTACCTTGTGCTAGTGAGAGTCAGTGACAGGATGCCATAGGCATTTTAAGAAATGGGGCAAATCCATATTGTCCAAAGGAACTAAATAATTATTAAAAGACATGAACGATACAAGAATTGTTGATATGCAGTCAGGAAGACTAGCATTTATTCATGAAAATTTGTAGAAATGATAGAGATCTATTTTGATACAACTTCCTTGCGTGGCAATCAACCGTGTCAGATGGATACTTATATTAAACATGTTTTTTGGGATTGACAAGTGGCTTTGATGTACTATGAATGGGTTGCTTCTGAATTTGTCACTCTTTTTTGTTCCTCTGCATTGGAAAGGAACCATTCTAGGAGACAGATGAATGACCATGAAGCATTATAGGGAAATATGGATGACTATTTGACTAATGGGAATACTTTTGCTTGTAAGATACCTTGCAATGGTCATGGGATGCGATAGGCATTCATAAGAAAAGGGACAAGACCATAATGTCTAGAGGGCAAAAAATAATAACAAATAAATGTGGAGATCCAACGGGTGGTTGGTATTTCTCAACTACCTGGCAATGATGATTTTTTTTATCACAAGTATCAATTTTTAACCTTTTTACAGTTTTCACAGGTAGCACAGTAACAAAAGGAGATATCAGTAGAAATCTGTAATTTCTTTTCTCTCTCCATAGCTTTCTTTTCCTGATTTAATAAAAAATTTGGCTACCTGATAGAGGGAATTTTGGCCATAAGCCAAGGAAGTTTAAAAGCACAAAGAAATTGGCCACATACCAGCAAGGTTCAAACTTGTTCTGATACCACTTGGGAAGTACCTTGTGCTAGTGAGAGTCAGTGACAGGATGCCATAGGCATTTTAAGAAATGGGGAAAATCCATATTGTCCAAAGGAACTAAATAATTATTAAAAGACGTGAACGATACAAGAATTGTTGATATGCAGTCAGGAAGACTAGCATTTATATAGTATTGAAGAGACATGACTATGCTAATGGACACAGTCCTTTATCATAATTATTCAGCATTAATTAGGTATATTACATTTCCCTAGAAGCATAGATTTCAAGCCACGTTTGATGAGGATTCTGTCTTCAATATGGGAAAAATCACAGCAGTTGAGACAGACTCAGTCAATTATTTTTCTGATGGAATTTTAATCTTCAGCAAAGATATATATTCTCTTGAACCGGAGATAAGGTGGATATGTTGGCAATCCTTACATCTGTGGGAAGGGGTTGTATATATAATTATTAGTCACTACCTAGACCACTGAATTGTATCCATACGCACTACTGTACATATACTTCTGTTCAGAAAATTTAATATAAGATGCAAGTTTTCAAAAGGAAAAAGAAAGGTCAATGGTGTTTACAAGAAGCAAAACAATATAGGTATAATATATGTTGTTAAACACAAATTGACTGACTGATCAATTTTTCCAAGTTGGACAGCAGCACTGACTATGCACATGGCTATTATTATTTACTTGGCAATAATTCTTCAAGACTAAGTTCATTACAATTTTATGAATTTTATACCAGCACTGTAACAAGTTGGCACACATATTTACATTTATAGAATAATCTCATGAATTCACATCATATATATTGAAATGCATGCGAAGTAGTACAAAGCACAAATCATTGACAGTCCTTGGTAATTAGAAATTTCAATAGGATGTAAGAGAAAGGTTTCTACAAGTTTATACAGTGTAAGGAGGCGGATTCCAGAAGAAGTAAATTATGCAGGCTTTACTGCGAAGTGCAGATGTCAATGCCTCTTATGATTGAGCTTAGAAAGTGCATAAATGGCTTAACACAGACAAAATAAAATACAGCCATGCTTGCAGCAGGTGGAGTGACACATGCACACCCATATGGAAAGAGCAGAGTTGTGGGGGAGCGCCCCCCCCCCAAAAAACCCGCTCCCAATCCGCGCTCCAGGCGGGAGTAGGTCGGGAGTGCACTCCCGATAAAAAAATTTGCGCTCCCTGCGAAAACAGGGAGTGACTTCGGGAGCGTCGCTCCCGGAGCGAAAATTAAAACCCGGGAGCGATCAGAGAGCGATCGCTCCCAGGGTTTAATTTTCACTCTGGGAGCGATGCGCACTACTGCCGGGAGCGAAAAGCGCGCAAAGAAGAAAGAAAAGAA
This sequence comes from Pinus taeda, assembly GCA_000404065.3. NCBI lineage: Eukaryota > Viridiplantae > Streptophyta > Pinopsida > Pinales > Pinaceae > Pinus > Pinus taeda. The sequence continues at coordinate 1,228 of APFE030997703.1, read as the reverse complement.
GAAGAGAAATTAAACAGAACCAACAAACAAACAAACAAAAAAATCATCGGACGCCAAATAATAATTTAAAAAAAAAATAAAAAAAAAATAAAAAATAAAAATAAAAAATAAATAAAAAATAAAAAAAAATGGTTTTATAAAGCCTTGGGGGTCATTTTTAGTTCATTGTGACTTGAAAGAGTTGGAGGAGAGCCAAGGAGATTGTGCAAGCGCCGAGGAGCAAGGAGCAAGCCTGCAAGGAGGTTAGTAACTTAGTATTGGTAGTTTAAACTTTAAACTTTAGTTACTTAGTAATTTAGCAATTTAGTTTAGTTTAGTTAGTAATTTAGTAGATTCTAGAATGATGAATCATGAATCTAAATAAATAAAATTAATAAATAATAAATAGTAAAACTAAATACATTTTTAATTTTCTCATTCCCATTCCCATTAAATTTTGCAGATTCAAAAGTCTACAAATTTCAAACATCATGGACCTGGTTATATTTATTGGCATTTTCTTCTTCTTGGTCCCTTTTCTAGTTATTATGGTGCTGGAGAGTAGGAAAATGAGGGGTCAAAATGAAGAGGGGGATGAAGAAGGGGGACAAAGTGGATTTGATGAAAACCCCGGTGAGGAGGAGCCGGAGGAGGGTGAACATGGCTCTCAAAAAACTAAACAAGACCAAACCCCATTGTGGAAATATGTTAACAGGCCTGAAGCAGGGAAAAGGGGTGGAACCACTAAATTTCATTACCCCCATTGCAACAATAATTACACAAGTTCATACACCTGTGCCAGAAAACACCTCTGCGAGAAAAGGCCATGGGATGGAGATAAACAAATAGGAATCAAAACTTGTGCAGCTGTGTCAGCAACAGATAGAACCAAATACATAAGGGAAGAGGAGGAAGCCCAATACAAATATAAAAAATCAAGGGGTTTCTTTGAACCAAGCTCACAATCACAAGCACAAAGAACTCCTTCAGCATCCTCCCAAGGCAGTGGATATGGAGGCATTGGGTCACCAGCTTTAAGGCGTAGAACCATATCAGATTTCCTTGATGAGGAGTGTAGGAATGATTTGGATTCAAAAGTTTACAAGTTTCTCTATGCATGTGGGATACCATTCAATGTTCTTCGCTCACCTTATTGGCACGAAATGGTTTCTACCATAAATGATGCCCCTAAAGGATACAAGAGCCCTAGGTATGACAAGGCAAGAACCATTGGACTTGATCATGAAAA
>APFE030997702.1:14380-29149 GCA_000404065.3 Pinus taeda | reverse complement strand
GATGTTGCTCATGGTTGATTAAGCTTCCGCTAAATTGTTTGTAGAACTATATCAAGTGTTTTGCTTTAGTACATTGCATTACCAGGTTGATCTACAGGTGGAAAATTTCTACATGGTATCAGAGCTAGCTGATTTGTAGAAAAAGTTCTACATGGTATCAAAGCTAGCTGATTTGTAGGCAAAATTCTACATTCAAGATGTGCATAGAGATGGGTGACGATGGGAAGTAAAGTGTTTCTAGAGTGGGCATCGTTACTTTTCAAAGGGAGCCTGGAGCTCCTCTCACCTTGATAGATGCGACATATGTGTCTGGACTGATGAAGAACTTGGTATCAGTCGTGATGTTGGAAGACAAAGGCTACGATGTTATCTTCAGTAAAGGAAAGGCGTTCCTAAGACACATAGCCATGGGTCAGACCAAGAGGATTGGGATTCAATTGAAGAATCTCTACAACTAGAGGTAGATGACTGTGTTGCATTGAGTTTGAAAGCAAAATTGGTGCAAAGCCAAGACATTGGCGAGTTATGGCATAGACAATTGGGCCACTTGCATCATGGGGCCTTGAAGATAATGTAGCAGATCTTTACTAGACTTCCCAAAGGTAAACTTGAGCAAGTGGACACATGCAAATGTTGTACCTTGGGAAAGTATGCCAAGTCTTCCTTTCATGATCGAGACAGTCGAGCTGAGGCGATATTAGAGCGAATTCATACAGATGTGTGTGGACCATTCTCAACAACATCCACTGTGAAGAAAAGGTATTATATGATTTTCATTGATGATTTTTCTTGTAAATGTTGGATTTATTTCATGCAGAAGAAGGATCAAACCTTCTCAAAGTTTTGTGAGTTCAAAGCTTTAGTTGAGAAAGAATCAGGGAAGAAGATCAAGGCCTTTAGAAGTGACAATGGTGGAGAGTATGTCTCTCAAGAGCATAAGGACTTCTGTGTAGCGGAAGGAATTAAATGGGAATTGATGGCACCTCATAACCCACAACAAAATGGGGTGGCCGAGAGGAAGAATGGAATGATTGTGGGGGCAGCTCGAGCGATGCTGCATGACCAAGGCCTACCACTTCATTTGTGGGTTGAGGCATGCAACAGAGTGGTCTATTTGCATAATAGAAGCCCACATCGCATACTTGGGATGAAGACACCAGAAGAAGCTTTCTCCTGGGAGAGACCAGATGTGAGTCACTTCAGGATCTTTGGCTCATCGGTATTTTTCCATGTGACCAAGGATTCCTAGAAGAAACTTGATCAGACAGTAGAGTTGGGGATACTTGTGGTGTACGCTAATACACCTCACAACTATCGGGTGTACTTGCCTACAAATCAGAGGATAGTGGTATGCAGAGATCTAAAGTTTGATGAGCAAAAGGCCATGCGAGTTTCTCTTGAGAGGGAGCTCCAACTATAGGCTGTGGGGGAAATTTTGGTTCCTAAGGAGGAGGAGCCTTAGACTGATGCAGAGCAGCCACATGTAGAGGTTCCAGGAGTGGAGGCATCCACTCAAGCAGAGTCTTCTAGAGATGGGTGGAAGCACTCAAGGGAAGCTGACAGATTGTTGTCGGATGCAAGAGAGAATGTGGGAAAACCATCTTCTTAGCACAGACAGAGGAGGTCACCTGATAGGTACACTGGATACATGGCCCTTGTTGGGGAATGTATTGAGACTGAGTCATCTTCCTTTGAGGAAGCAGTGTAGCAGTCGGTTTGGGTTGATGTTATGGTGGAGGAGTGTGACTCCATAGTTCATAACAGTGTTTGGAATGTGGTTCCAAGGCCAGAGAACAATTCAGTTGTGAGTTCTCGTTGGCTTTACAAGGTAAAGCAAGTTGTTGATGGTAGTGTGGATAAACATAAAGCAAGGTTTGTTGCCCATGGTTTCTCACAGGTCGAGGGGATTGACTATGATGAGACTTTTGCTCCTGTTGCAAGATACTCATCTATCAGATCAATGTTGGCACTATCAGCACAGATGGGTTGGAAGATCCATCAGATGGATGTGAAGACTGCATTCCTCAACGGCAAGATTGAGGAGGAGGTGTACATAGAGCAGCTGGAAGGTTTTGAGACCTTAGATCGTGAGTCACATGTGTGCTGACTCAAGAGATATTTGTACGGGCTGAAGCAAGCACCTCATTCTTGGTACACCAGGATTGATAACTACTTCACCGGGTTGGGCTTCACAAAGAGTGAAGCAGATGTGAACCTATACCACATCATGGTGGAAGGTAAGCAGTTGATCATTGTTGATGATCTCATATTGATAGTTGATGATCAATTGATCATGTCTTGCAAGGAGGACCTTGCAAGAGAATTTGAGATGAAATACATGGATCTCATGCACTACTTCCTTAGCATGGAAATGTGGCAAAAGGATGGGGAGTTGTTTGTGTCTCAAGGCAAGTATGCCAATGAGATACTCAAGAGATTCCACATGGAGAAGTGCAAGCGCATGCAGGCTCCTCTAGCAGGTAACTGGAGGAAGGAGGATGCTACTTCAGTAGAAGTAGTAGAAGCTACTGTGTATAGGCAGCTTGTGGGTTCACTGACGTACTTAGTGAACACACGACTAGATTTGTGCTATGTATTGAACCAGCTGAGTCAAGCTATGGTTCGGCCTACCAATTTGTTTTGGAAGGCGAAAAATCATGTTTTGAGATACCTCAAAGGCACATATTAGTATGGATTATGGTACATACGGAGAGAGGGAGTGAAGCTACAGGGCTTCACTGATGTAGATTGGGCAGGGAGTCCATCAGATCGGAAGAGGACATTAGGAGGAATTTTCAAACTTGGGTCAGTGTAAGTTTCTTGGTACAACAGGAAACAGAGGTTAGTTGCACTCAGCTTGGCAGAGGCTAAATATATGGCTGCAAGTCAGGCAGCATGTGAGGCCATCTGGATGCAGAAAATTATAGTTGGTTCGTCTGATCAGAGGATGGATCCAACTGTGATCTATTGTGATAATTATAGTTGTATCAAACTCTCTAAGAATCCAGTATTTCATGATAGGTCCAAGCATATCGACATTCGGTATCATCATCTCAGGGATTGTGTGGCGAGGAGGATCATGTTGTTGCAGTATATTTCGAACAAGGAGCAAGAAGCCGACATTTTGACTAAGGCATTGTCAAAGTGTAAATTTGAGTTCCATAGAGAAGGGATCGGGGTGGCAGATAATCCCTTTCTTGTTGAGAGGGATTGTTGAAATGTGGCAACAAGAATATTCCAATTTTAATTTGTCCTTGAATTAAAATTGAGAATTAAAATTCGAATTTAGTCTCACCAGCTGCTTGGAAAATAATTGATTAATTCATCTTTAGTTAATTAGTTGGAAAAATTCAAGCTAGAAGTCTTTGTGAAGTCATGCAACAATTGTTCCTTTGATTGAGGAGATTATCCCTTAATTAAGGAGATAAGGATGAGTTGTATTTGAGTTGTAATTAGTTAGCTCAGTTAACTGAGTTAATTCCAGTTAAATTAGTTCCAAATTGTTGGAGGAACTAATTGTGAGTTCAGTCAGTTAATGCATGCATGCATGAAACTAGTGTATTCCGGATAACCAAATATTCTCTCATAAATAACTCATGCATGTCACTTCAGACAAAGACCCAGTTGAGATTGAAGGCAGGGACAATGTACTACCAGTTGCAAGAATTTTCCTATAAGAAAATCTCTTGCATGCAGAAGGAATTCAGTCCTTGAGATTTGCACAGTTTTACAGTGTGTTGGAGCAGTGTGTGAGATCAGTGTCACACAATGTTACATCAGGAACACCCAGGGAAAACTACGTAAGGAAATAGGAGGCTTGGAGGGCAGAGGAAAAGGCATATGAGTTTCCTATTCTGTTTATGAGCAGTAGTGAGGGATTGTACTAAGAGATGGATAGTTGTGAGAGCTAAAGTTGTGTGTAATCCTTAGATATTTCCACTTGAATGATAATAGAGATAGTGGGGTTTTTAGCTGAGGCTTTCCCCAGAGTATTCTTTTGTGTTTCATGTGTATTGATTATTCTTCTATGTTATATGTTTTATGTTTGATCTTGCTCAAATCGATTAAGCTTCCGCAAGTTTGATTGTAGAAGTAGATTAAGTATTTTTCTTTAGTATATTGCATTATCAGGTTAATCTACAGTTAGAATTTCTACAGGTGTTGGATCAGGGTCAATGTGAATCCCTTTATTTTTAAGAGGGAGTGTTGAAAATGGCAACAAGAAAACCCTAATTTAATTTTCCCTTGAATTAAATTAGGAGAAAATTGTAATTCCACATCACAAGACAACAAGAATGAGTTAACTAGGTTAATTTCACTTAGTTGGATCACTTAATTTGAGTTGAGGGCCTAAAATGAGTCATGGAGAGTGGTTCTTAAAGTTTAGGAGCCTAGGTTGAGTTTAATTTGAGTTGTAATAATTTAATTTAGTTAAATTGAGTTAAAGTCAGTTAAACTTGTTCCAACTATTGGAGGAACTAGTAAGAGGCCTAACATTGGGGTGTAGCTTCAATGTTCAACTATTTAACTGATAAATCAACCATAATTAACTCATGTACGCATGAAATTTGAGTTATCTAGTTCATTTTTGAGTTCGAGGGTAGTGTACTATCAGTTGTATAATTTTCTGAGTTGTACAGGTGGTGCATGCAGCGAGAGAAGGGCCAATAGGGATTGTGCAATTTAGGATGGGGATTTCCCTAATAAATAGGGGGCTTATTCCCAAGGAAATAAGAGCTTGGCAAGTAGCAGAATTGGCTAAGCATTGGCTAGATTCAACTTGTGAGGCAAGGAGATAGATTATACTTGTGCAAAGATTGTTCAAACTTGAACAAGTATTGTATTTCTTCTCTATTTTCTTACTAATGCAATATATATAGGAAGGGGTTTGGAGCTTTTTATTTCCCTTTAGATAAATATTTGAGCATATGTGATTGAACCTTGTCTCAAGTTTATGTTGTGATTTATCAATCGATTAATTGTTTCCGTTGATTAATATAGAAGATTCGAGTCTTTTGTTTTAGCAAATTACATAAGCAATTTCAATCTACAAGGAATTTCTACATTATATACACTAACATATCATTTGTTAATGTTGTTAGCATGTCTAGAAATATAGGCTTCAATTACTAATGTTCATGATAGTGCATTTACCTAATGTCTAAAATGATCGCCCAAACATATCTCTAAAATTTGAAATGAATCATTATTAAAGGAGATGACTCATCTGCAGAGATTCCATGACTGAAATTTTGATTGAATGAGCTTATGTTGTTCACCTTTATCGTTAGTAATTATAATTTTTATTCTATATTGGTAATCAAGAAGTAAAATTTGGTCAGACTTCAAGTATGCACTGGTATATTGTCAAACATCAATAGATATCATCAAAGACTATCTAATCCTGGCTCGAGAATTTATCCACCCTAACTTTTACAACTCTCAATTTGGGTATTTGTCTACAAGACCTGGTATTGTTGGATTTTTGTTCAAAGTATTTTCAAGAGAGATATAAAGACTTTCACATCATTCATTTGATATGGTAATGGGAGTGGAGTCAGTTGTCTCCCTACTTTATCTACACGTCTTGGAATTGGCAATATTTTGTGTTCTAACAATTTCTTTGTGGATACATAGGAAATGTGGCATTATTCATGCTCTATGATATTACAAAGATAATTTGAAGGGAAGATTTTTTTCCTATCACCCCTGCACAAGGAGGGGCCTGATAGTGGTATCAATTCAAATTTGATATCAAGAATATTGGTAATTTGCAAATAGTTTATCCCAGTAAGTTCACTTATACATTTTCGAAAATTAATTAAATTCCATTGTAAACGAGTGCATTTTCAATTAAAGTTGACACCCTTCCTTTTCTCAGTTTAAATTATTGAAGATTGTCTATAATCAATGAGTTGATAGGGTTATTGAATACTCTAATACTATCCATTACTGAAAACACAATCAAAATTGACAAAGCCATTCTCACATATATTCAAATCTGTTTAAAAGATTCATATGAAAAGAATGAGTTTCTTTAGTTTGAATCACAACTTCAACAAGATGAAATACAACAAAGAAATCAACATTCTAAATTAGTTCTTGTTCAAAATAACTCTTTATTTGAGATTGATTTCCATTTTAAGCCAACACTTAATTAGATTAGTGATGTCATGTCAAGAGAAAAATTGCATGAAGATGTAGAAGTTTAGTTTGCACTTTCCAAGTCCATTGTCATACCTTGGGACTAAATTCATCAATAACAACCATATAATGTATCTTGAATATGAAAAGGAAGTGACCTTTCACATTCCATGATACTCTAAACCAATCCAATTTCAGAGTGTCGTATTTCTTCAGGACATCTCATCTTGACTTGCTCTAAATCCACTTCATATTGTCAAAAGCCAACATTACCATTGAATTGGCCACATGAAATATTAGTGTTTTGATCTCCACCCATGTGAGAATTATGAAAAACATACTTATCATTCAAACATATGTTCTAGAAATTAGACTCTTACAAGAGCAAAGATTACCTTGGATGGATCACTTCTTGGAAGTGGTATTAAACAACCAAGAATATATATTGGCCATGAGCACAATTTTTATTCTTGATTATTAACATGTATGGTAGTGGAGATACTTTCATCTTCTCACCTTGTATATTATAGGGGGGGATTGATAGTCAACTACTAATTTTGAAATCATATGAAGTTATCCTAAGCCACAACCATGACCAAAGCCAATAGCTAATAGCTTAGAGCTAGACTCAGCCTAAGCCAGAGTCAAAACTATATCTAGAGATAAACCCATGTTCCATAAGCATGGTTTTGTTTGTATTTATCCCAAAACCACCATTTAATTTTTCATTCTCCTTCAACTGCCACTTGATAAAATACTTACCCCTTATGGCAGATTATAGTATGTAGTCATCTTCAAACCACCATATCATCATTTTGTGGTTATATTTAAGCCATCATCAATGCGAAATTCCATTCCATAGAAGAAATTAATATCTAGTTAGAGTCATAATTGTTCCATCAACTTCTTTGATCAAAATCCCAATGCTGGTGTCCTTGCTTAAGCCATCACTAATTGAATACTTTGATTTCTAATACCCATTTGACTTGTGCTCTTCCTTAAACCACCATATTTATAGAGAAAATCCATCCTTTGGCTATTATTTACCTTCATATTTCAGCTCTCTTCTTGGACTCATATTGACCCCTTTGGATTAAGGGGGGGATGTTGGAAACATAATCTTTAGAAGTTATGTACACTTGAAATATTCACTTGTGTGAAATATTAAAAGCCTCAAATAAAGTTGGAGTTGTGAGAATTCCAAGGGACCTCTTTGAAAATGAAACCAATGGCCACAAAATGTTGTACTAATGTGTATCATATGTATGAGAGATGCATATCACACTTTCTCAGTCCATTTTTTTGTGTGTTTATAAAAAAAATTGGTTTTCATGCATCCTTTCATTTTTATTATAGGGTAATGTATCCAATCAAGCTCTTATTGAAATATTGTTGTGAGAAAATTTAATTAAAGTGTTATTTTGGAAATAAAGTTCAGCCTAATTTTTATAATGAATATAATGGAGATATTATTGTAGAAGCTCATGATAATATCTCCTAAGCCAATGGTGGTGAAGGTATATTTGACAGTTTTCAATAAGCTCCTAATATTCTTCATAATGTCCTAGGTATTCAAGAAGAGATCAATCATGTATTTTATAAAGAAAATTTGTTCTCAAATCCTTATAAAGACCATCTTGTTTATGAAGAACACTTGTAATTATCTTCTAAAGAGATGGCAGAAATGGTATATATTATATATGAGCAAGAGGACACAGAATTAATGGAAATTTTTAGAGGTATTGAAAATAGTTTCTATGATAGAGATAACTTGTCACACCAAAATAATTAAGTTATCTAGTTAAATACCAAGGACACCTATTTTTTATTGCTAATCAAAAGAAGGTAATATTTCATCCTTTTGAAGATCTTCTAGTAACTTGTGTGGAAGTTTCAAACAATCCAACCTTTGTATTACTTTTGTATTGTATGTTTGTATCAAATTTGTCATGATGATTTCTCATTATCTATGTCGTCGCTTCTTTTGGGGCTCAAATAGAACGTGGTATTAATTTTAGTCAAAATATTTCATGGTTTCGTTAGAAATTTGATTTTATTTGATTGGATTCACTTAGTTGGTTAGAGTAGGATTTGATCATGTATATAAATAAACTTATTTATGAGCATTTATTTTAGCTTCAATAGAATAGTTTCAATTTCGGCTTGTATAGATAGTTGTTTAGTGGGAAATGAGTAAGTACATGAAATGGAGGATATTGATATAGGTTCATATTTCACATATTATCATAGATGATAATGGATAAGATTTCAAAATAATGGACTAGTCACTTGGTCTGCATATTCTTAGTACCTTGTGGGAAGACATTATCCCTAATTGGAGCCAAAGTGTTGTAACTCAAAATTACCTTGCCAAAAATATTTTTGACATTCCACAAAACTTGTGAAGCTCTACCTATTGCCCATAGTCTTAAAATTTCAATCCTCGGTCCATAAGGGAGTGCTAGAGTAATGTGTGGATTCATGTTTTTTATGTGTGTACATGTCATTTCTCACACCTTTAAAGTAGTAAGTCTTCATTTAGAAGATTCAAGAAAGACGCAAAAGAGGACAACAATTTAGTTTGGGCCTTGAGGCATGAAAATATATCCTTTTAGGATTATTGCGTCTTTGGTTTCTTGGAAGGCTATCTTCTAGATGATAAATAGTGATGAACTGCTCATGGAATCTTCCCATCCATTTGGATCATATTTTAACTTGAATTTGTTAGTAAAAGTGCATTACTAGCAGAACTTTCATTACATCAACAATGGGTCTTGTTAGTAGATGGATGCAATAAGCCTATGTCAAGCATATGTGAACACTAAATCATATTATATAAATTGGGAAATCCTAGAAGCATGAAAATAAGGCTCATAATCTAAAGGTCCAATAGTTGAGATAGGTAGACTTAAGATCAATAGGTGATATAATAAGACCTAATATCAATATCTAAAGTTATGATAGGTGAGATAGATAGACCTAATATTGATATACTTTAGTTAGAGGCTTCCATTTCATACTAAAAGGAAACATTATAAAGAAACCAAGGTGTGTGCAATATTTTTTGAAATCATATATTCGCCTACCATTTCTAACTTTTATTCAAAGAGAGAGTTGTTTAAAAGTGAAAAGGTATTGATAAACAATACACATGGATAGAATATAGGGTTCTCTAGTGTAGCAAACTATGTAAATAAATTGAGAGGACCTAATGATGTTGCTAATATGTTTATTCTATTTGGTCTATCAATATAGCATGCCCTTCAAAGAACTATAGTGTAATGTGGGAATGTAATTCTTCATGGACTAACTCATAAAAGTGTTACATGTTGACAATTCAAGTAGATAACCATTCACCTGATGGGATATTTGGTTTGGAAAAAACCTTATTTAATGTATCATAAGTTTGGGATCCCATTTCAAGTAGGTTTCCATTACTCAAACATCAATTTCAACAATTTCCTAGTTCATACAATATAACCATAGTTCTTTTAGATGATTATATGTGGAAGTGATTCCACAAATTGCTACAGTATTTTCCTACAATTATTTAAAGAAAAATTTGTAAAGTAATAAATGATTTGTACATATCAAGGAAGGTGATCTAGCAGAAAGATATTTCCATAGTAGATGAGCTAGTGCATTCTAGCAGTACCCTCATTAAATGCCAAAAATCTTAGTTGCTCAAGGTGGGATCCCATTTAAAGTCTTAAGTTTGGTTGGCTCAATTGTTGTTGCACTTCAAGTTTAAATTTTCTAACAATATTTTGAATGAAGTGCAGAAAATAGATAATATAATGATTTTCCAAATTCATTTCAAGTCCAGTTAGCATTCTTTCTTTGAAAACATGGATAAGAAGCAATATTTTTTCATTTATTGGATGAAAATTCTAGCACGGTGCTTAGGGATATTTGTCTTTACATTCTTATAAACAATATTGATAGTTTACTATTATAAAGGATATAATGGAACATGTAGAAAATATAGAAAAAAAAAAAGGTTTTTTTGCAGATAAACGACCTTTAAATAACAACCTAAGTTCATTTTGGCCAATGAAAGTACACAATGATTAACAAATGTTGGGAGGTGAAATCCAAACCATAAGTTTGGCATACTCATTTTGGCACCCCCAAGTGGTTTTCCAAAACTATTGTAACGCACCCATAAAACGAACCTAATGAATAACAAGTGGTTGTTTGTTTTGGTATCTAAATGAATATTGATGTCTAGATCTACATGTGTGAAGTGGATTATTGCTACTATTTTTACATCAACGTCTTTTCAATCACCAATTAGTTCCATCTTTATAGTGTAGATTTCGGTTAAAGGAAAAGTGGACACCAAAAAGTAACAGCTTGTTTGAGCATTTTCACCTTCATTCATGTTATTAATGGTTCCATCCAAGTGAATAAGTTGGTAGTGATATCAACTATGATATTCATTTTGTAACCTCGAAATTGAGCTATCTATTTGATGTCAATGGCATGGACAAAGCATTTGTTAATGATCATGTCAATATTGGAATGGTTTGCATTACTAAGGGCATGGTTAATATTATTCATTAAAAATGGACTTGAGCAACCTGTGGACTTAAGCAACCTACTTGATGTCTACTATAGAAATATCAATAAAGCCAAGATTGGAATGGTTGGTATTACTAAGGGCATTCTTAATAACATTCATGAAAAACGGGGGAATTTTGAGGCTGTTAACATCAAATGTGAAGGCCTTCGAAAATGGAATATGAAAAAAACTTGTGATCTCTTGGATTTGAAACTCCGAATTACTAGAAGAAATTTTAATATTCATTATAGAAGATATAGAGTATCCTTGCAGATTTTATTTCATTATGATTCACTGGAATACATTGAATTTTTTCAAATAACTTTATTTTAAGATTATTTTTTAAAAGATAGTGTTGTAGCTACTACAACGCCACTCAAAAATTTTGGCTTGATCCCAAATTTTGGGTCCCCCTCTACTCTTCAAAGTTATATCAGGAATGCTTGTATGATGAATTGATCATACCTTAGATGACCTAGCTATCATGGGAAGTTGTGGTTACTCATGTCTTTTTGATACATATTCACCTTGCATTATTTTTCTCACCTCCTTTTGGATGCAATAGGGTTGAAGGAAATGCTACATTGGTCACATGCTTTTGAAACAACAACATGCATTGTAATCAACCAATATAACTTTTATGGTATAAATGAAAATGTTGTCATGTCTTAATCGTGATTCCTACCCTGTAAGATGCACCTTTAGCTTCAATCCTCTTGGGTTTTTCATGACATTTTATAATCATAGTGGTTGCATGATTATGATTGGAAGTGCATTGTATAATGATGTCACCTTCGGCTATCAAATCAATTCATGTTCTTTAAGAATAAATATATTTTAGGAAAATAGGTGTCCACGTACACAAGGTTAAGTCTTCAAACCTTCACATGTTTCATAGTATATTTATTTTTCAAGAAAGCATTTGGAAACATCCTTGTCATTTGTATTCACAAAATAATTTAGAAGTTTCTTTAGAGTCTTTATAAAACTTACTTGTTGAAACTATCTTACTTATTTGACAAGAATTATCTTGAAGTAGATTTCTTCAAGGAATTAGATCTGAGGAATCAGACCTAATCGAGGCCCTGCTTGACCTCTTCTCCATCTTCTAGCACTAATAAAAAATATTATTTTTTGGTACCATATAGAATTAAGTATGTAATATCGCACTATATAACCTTCATTGTGACATATGTGACATTCAACATTAGGCTTCAATAATTGTTGATATGGCTGAGGCATTCTCTTAATTTGGTCCACATGTCTCCATCTAGGTACTCTATCATATCCTTTATATCTGATCATGTCGTTAGTCCATAAATCCTACGCTTTATGTTCAAATTTTGTACATGAGAAACAATAACCAAGAAACTTACTTTGATACCTAAACAAATAAGAAGATCTCGATCATCTGAGGATACTTCTTGGAGGAGTCATATTTCCTTGTTGTTCAACCATTGCATGAGCCATACTCATTTGTTGATTTATGAAACATGTTCTATTATTTCTTTTGGATTCTTTGTGATGAACCACGTTCATTATCTTTCCAACATCATTTATGTTTTTGAATCCTCTCTTCATTATGGTTCCTTGCATTCTGCTCTTTACCATAATTGCTTTCAGAGCCATTGCAATGAGCATGCTTGGCTTGGTGTACTTCTTGCTTTGGATCTTCAAGTGAGTTGTTGCTTGATGCTATAAAAGTTTGATCAATATTTTTTCGATGTCTTTCATTTATGATATTGGGGGATCACTTTTTTGGATGAATCACAATTCTGATAGTCAAAGACCTATTCTTGATAATATGAGACCTCTGCAATGTTGAGAATATGATCTATGGATTCAATCACCTTGTTGAAATTTGAATTAAGTTGCTCCAATTCTTCTCTTAAGAGGATAACTTCCTCTTCCAACCTTCCACATATTTTTTCCTTCTCATTTAGTTGTTCCGATGGAAATTCCTTTATCTTTTTGCTTCTTCTATTTCAACTTTGAAAGAAACAAAAATGTCTTCATTTAGCCTCTTGTCTTGAAGTTGTTGCATCAATTTATTTTCTCTTTTCTTGAGAATTTGATTTCGTTTAGTTCATTTTTAAGTTCTCCTTCGAGATCCACCTCTTCTTTTGGTTCTTCAACCTTAGCTATGAATAGTATTTCATATTTTTCATCAATCATGCTTTCATTTCTTTCGTTGTCACTTTATTCCTTTGAGTAAAAGTTATTTTTATTTCTTGTTTGCTTCTTCTTTTGATACTTGGTTTTGAATTTCATTCATCATCACTTTTATTCATCTTAGCATAAGGACATTTAGATGCATAATGAACAATTCTGAAATGAAGCTTACCTTTAAACTTGTTCATTCCTCTCTTGAGTTTTTTAACAAACTTGGCTTCCTCTTCATTGGAATTAATTTGAAGGTAGTGGGATACAATATTATCATCTTTATCACAGTTTTTCTTGGTCCTTGATTCATCCAGAATGTATATATTATTATTAGTTTTAATAGCTTTGTCTACTACTTTACCTATTCTTAAATTTTGAATTTTACATTTCTCGGAGTTGAATATGACATCAAAACCTTAATCACAAATTTGATTGACACTCGAGAGATTATGCTTCAGGCCTTCAATAAACAATACATCATGTGCTTTAGTTATTCCTTCATTGATGGTAATTTTTCCTTTTCCAAGTATTTTGGCGGATGCATTATTTCTAAAGATCACTTTACCTTCATTTATTTCTTTGATGTTGATAAACTTACTTTTATTCCCTATCCTGTGCCTTTAGAAACCACTATTGACATACTGCCTATCTATTTCCCTCTAAGCATATAATATAAGACCACAACTTTCTTCCTTATTTTCTTTGCAATAATGATATGGAATATGACTGCACGTAATTGTCTTATGACCAAATGAATGACATAGAAAATAATAACCATAAAAGAATCTATGGCATCTGAATGTTTTCATATTGTTTCTTGTTTTAGGTTGAGACTTTTCTTAAATTCCAATAGCTTATTTTTTCCCCATATTCACCTCTTTCTTGACATGGTCAATTGTGTCATTTTTATCCTCCAATTTGCTTTATGTTTCTCCCAATTGCTTCTTGATTTCATCAAGATGATTTATCAAGATATCATTTTTTCTCTTGACCTCCTCCAAATTAGATTCCAAAAGCATAATATATGATGCATATAATTTCATATTGATTTGATCCATCTTCCAGTGGTTAAATTTTCCTAAAGATGACCTGCTTTGATACCACTTGTTGGTCCAAAAGTCACGTTGAGGAGGGGTGTGAATCAATGTGGAGTAAATTTTACAATATCTCAATCTCAATTACTCATACAATCATTTAGCATTGTTCATAAACATCATATCATTATTTGTCAAAATGCATCATCATATAAGCAACATAACTATAAACAACAATAAGACATCACATCACAAGGAAACACAATTTTTTTAGGTGGAAACCCAAATGGGAGAAAACCACCAACTCTTCTTTTGTTCAGTCTTTAATTATTTACATAAATTTGCATACCCCAACCTGTAGGAGGCAACTACCCCCAAAATATGCAAGTTGCCACTTGTGTTTGGCTATAACCTTATTGAGGCACCAACCTCAAATATGCAAGTAGGTTCTCACTATAGGAGTTGGATGCTCGAATTATCCTCAATTTTGACATCTTTTTCCCCTCTTTTCATCCATTCCATACTCATTTTTTATATATTTATAGTTCATAACATCACTTGGGTCATCCTCAGTCGTAACAAAAGGTGTTATGAAACCAGTTCAAGAAAAGATAGAAAAGATAGATCAACGCCTTAGAATTCAGCCTCTTCGAGGGGGAAACCTCCTTTACATTACATAAATGAACAATTCCTGGATGATACGAATGAAAAGACCTCCTTTATATATATAGGAGTCTAAGGGGTCATAATATAATTAGAGCCGACATAACAATAATAATGTAAGGCCACAATAATAACAATAGTGGGCTTCTATTGGGCACAATAGTAACAATATGGGAACTACATGGGTACATCAATATAATA
>APFE030997702.1:0-12064 GCA_000404065.3 Pinus taeda | reverse complement strand
CTTGCCATCAAACTTCCTCATCTTGCTTTTTCTTGATTTTAGGAGCTCGATCTTGAAACAACTGTAACTCTGTATTTTCAGATATTTAAGTTCTGAAATTGTGACCTGTAGTAGCCCTCTGTGTCCTCTTTCCAATGCCACCCGTGTGATCCAAATTGGATTCTCCAAGGAAGAGTTATGCGAAATATCCCACAGTGACCTGATTATAGACCTTTTTAGAAGAGCGAACTTGTATGAAGTGCCACGTGTCATTGTTTCAACCTTTGGCTCTAAAAAATATATACAAGAAACTATAGTCCGTTCTCTTTCTGTACCTTCTTACGAAATTTCAATTATATGCTCAAAGAGAAAGTTATGACGATTTTCCTCAGGTCACCTGTTCAGAATGTAATTCAGGAGTCTGCAAAAAGACCAACTTCCTCATATCATATCTCCGCAAATGTAGCACAAAAAGCTCTGAAATTAGGACCCAATATTTAGCGCGATGTCTTCTCAAATGGGTTTTTTTTTCAACTTCTGAAACGTCGCAGAAAACAAGTTATAGCTAAAATGCCACGATGACCTGTTTGGAGTAGCGAAACCCTAGAATCCAAAGCTCTGATACCAAATGTTATGAAACCAGCTCAAGAAAAGATAGAAAAAGATAGATCAACGCCTTAGAATTCAGCCTCTTCGAGGGAGCAACCTCCTTTACATTACATAAATGAAAAATTCCTAGATGATACAATGAAAATACCTCCTTTCTATATATAGGAGTCTAAGGGGTCATAATATAATTAGAGCTGACATAACAATAATAATGTAAGGTCACAATAATAACAATAGTGGGCTTCTATTGGGCACAATAGTAACAAATATGGGCACTACATGGGTACATCAATATAATAAAGGGGTTGTATTAATAACAATAAGGGGTTACACTAGTAGTATAGGGGCCTAACAAAAGGTATCAAACAAATTTAGCTCATAATAGAGATTTTCTTTATGAAATTAATTGAAATGTCACTATGCCTACCGAATTGTGCAATTTTTGTAGCTAATTATATTTTTTGCAACCCAATCCATTCTTAGACAGGTTCTAAATATTTTCAAGAAAAATAAAATACATGGATTGATGCCAAATTCTGAAGACATGGACACCCACCTAATGTGTTTACTCAAAAGATCATAAGCTTCAAGGATCTGATTGGTCAAAGTACTCATCAATTATGTTATGTTCGCGTGCAAGGGTTTGAGGAAATTAGTTTTGACATCAATAAATTGTGGAAAAGGATGGTATCAAGCGAGAAAATATAAGCATTTGAATAGTTGATGTGTGGATAAATATCATTCACATGATTTCCTATGAAAGAGAAAATCATGCGAGATCAATTTCCTAATCGAATTTAAATGCTTAGTTGTCAATCCTGGAATTTTCCTTTCGGCATTACTTTCTTTAAGTGGTTAATTTAGAAATGGTATAAATATAGCCTTGATCTATAAGACGAGGATGATCATTAAGAGATTTAATTTTGTAATTGTTTCCATCAAAACTCTTATTTTATAATTACAAATACTTTGTTCCTCTTATGTTCTTATGTGTTGGTGACTAGTTCATTGATTTGAGTTAATTGATGCTTACACTCGACAAGAGGGCCCCCTGAATGTTGAAAAATGTGTAACTAGGTTTAGTCTTCATAAATATGAAATGTACTTTTGATTCTTGTATATATTTTTTCTCAAGTAAAAATCGCAAATTTAGTCATTTTGAACAAAATTACATTTTGTAGATGCTCAAAAGAATATGCATAAAATAATAGATCCTGGTGACCAAGATCAATAAACACTCATTATAGAGTTACATTATTCTACTATTTTCTACCCTTTTTTTCACTTTCCAACAACCACTAGAGTTGGGAGTGGATGATACAATAGTCATTTGATTCTCTTTCACATCTGACTGAATTTCTTTGTCAGAATATGAAATTTATGATGCATGAGTTCGCTTGGTACCACTTGCTTCTTTTTCATATGTAATCATCTCAATTTGTTGTTGTTGTTCGAAAGGAATTGGAACTAATGTGGATTTATGCTCGGCCTCATCCTTCTACGCAGTGTCTTGGTGTTTCATTGCAGTTATGTTTGTGTCATTTTCTATGGTTTTTGTATCTTATGTTTTTGCTTCCTGGGTTTCTGAAAACTTCCATCCTTTTGGATTTTGAGGTTGTCTCTTTTTTCTTTCTTTTTTAACTTGAGTACAAACACTTTGAAGATGACCAATTTGAAGACATGTACGAAAACGAAAAGTCGTATTCTCATTCATAGTCAAGGGGTTGTGACCAATGTTGATTGTTATGAAATAGAAAAATATGATTAAGTAATCCTTTACTAAGGTCTACCTCTACACAGATTCTGGAAAAGGTGAAAATGACCTTTGGGACTCAATCTGAATCCAGCTTTAAGAATTTCCCCAGAGAATTCCCAATTCATGTTAATACCTTTTGGTGCCATAAATGCAATGGTATATTACGTAACCTTACCCACACGGGCATTTTGGAAACCACCATGGTGTTTGCATCAAAACCTAGAAACCATGTTATCATGAATAGACCCGCATTGCCCCAAACCATGGTCCCTCGTTTAATGCATAATCCTTATCTTTTGATGTGTCAAACTTGATAATGAAAAAACCCCTAGAACATAGATGGATATCACAGCTTTTTGTCCAAGTATAAAAAATCCATTGATGTAGAACCTCTGATTTGGGCCATAATCCATTAATCTACATATAACTACACTTGCATGGAAATCAGCATAAATCTCATTTACCTCGGGAAAGTTGATTTTCAAATATGGCACCTGGATCATCTACTCCACGATATAGGGACCAGGAAGAGTGGGAGATTGTTCTGGTTGTTTTTGTGGCTCTACCTTCCCTTTGACTCCATCTTTTAATGAAGATGGGCCTTTTGAGTTAGATCCAGGACATCCTCCAAGAAGTCTCATGTTAAGGATTATGGTTGATTCATGGCCAATTCCATAATCATGTATCTTGTAGTCCTCTTGCAAATGTTTCTGTGCATAAGTCAAATTTTGAAAGCTAGTTGGGATACCCATATTGTCTAGAATCTTTATTTAACACTTTTTATCCACTCTCAATTCCAGGCCCTCATACAAACTATTTTCCCTTCCAATGTTCTGATAAATATTTGGATCAAGACTCCTTTAGGAAAATCTGGTGATTGTTCTTCAAGATCCAATCTTTTATTTGTCACAATTGGTCTGCACTCTCTTCCTACATTCAATTCATGTTATGCATCAAGGGAAACACCACATCCATCTCGTGGCTCTCGCAGTCATACGTATTCTACAACCCCTGAATAGTAATAGAAATAATCTCCAGCTAGAATCCTGATGTCATTAAAGAGAAACGGATCACATAACTGATGCAATGAGAACCAAAAACATTGTTTTGTAGAACCCCTACAAGGATCTGGTAAGTACTTTGGGTATAACTCATTCAGGGGTTTAGAGTTTGTGGTTTGAAAAATGTATGAAGATCTGGCTATAATCTCTTTGTCTAAGGTCCCTCTCTTCATAAAATTGTGATATCCAATGAGAAATGATGAGATCTTCATTTTTAGCCTAAGAAATATTGCCTCGTGAAGACCTCCCACGATCGCCTGTTTGGATCGATAGATGTTGCACAGGGTTAAAACAATTTGGAAAGATGTGGCAACGAAAACCAGAGTTTGGAATTCCCCAATACTTTGTGTATGATCCATCATAGCCTCCTTTACATGCTGAGGATATTGAGTGACTTCTTTGGATTTGGGATCATTAATTTCTTCTTCTGCAATAATGGAAGTGGGGGAGGCAAAGGTAGAAAATTTAGGGCTTTTGTGATCCGCATACCACACAAAAATCATCATCATCATGAGATCCATGAAACCGCATCGATCTTCATTCCCCTCATCATGTGGAGACGGGTCAAGAGGATATTTTCGACACTTTATTTTCCTACAAGCTCCCTCAACAGTTATCCAAACGTAAATCGGTCCCTTGAAGACAAAGGTAGGAAAGTAAATCGGTCCTCGCGTATAAGATAATCCAGAAAGCTATCACCGCACCATGATACTAACAATGTGTTTGAGACAGAGCCTTGTATCATCACGGAGGGGAATAGATAGTCACAGACCTTTGAAATCCTAGCCTCCATCTGACCGATTTAATTCCTTTTTCCACTGAATTCTCTTTGATCCTTGTATATTGTAAAATGAAAGAAACAATATTATTGTTATTTTTGGAGCATGGTTTTCATGCTTAAGGTCTTTTATTTTAGAGTTCAAGCACCCATTAAGTGCTTATAGTGTTTGTCTTAGGTCAAGAAGTCAAAAGACTCATTTTCATATGTTGAAGACCCAATTGGGCACATTGTAACTTGTAAAAAGAATTATTTTTGTCAAAATACCCTCCAAGACCAAGTCAGCCTGGCAGCTAAGAAGTCGTCCTATTTTGAGGAGCCATGTCCACCTTAGAAGCCTATATAAAGGGGGTAACTTGACCTCCTTTGGGCACACATTCACTTCTCATCATCTAAGTGAAGGAGAATCACAAGAAGGCTAGCGAAGAAGGAGAAGGACGAAGGAAGTAAATTTTTGGGCTACTTCTCTCTCACACATGTGAAGAAGGAAGGCTAGGGTTTACTGCTTCAAGGTCAAAATTATCAAGTTGTAGGAAGAGGATCAAATTTATTGGAAGAGGAGCCTAATCAGTCACCTATCAGCCCTAGACAAGGAAGAAATCCAAGTGAAGTTGTTGGGAGGCCTTTGAAGGATAAATTTCACTCACATTTGTGGATGCAGTAGCAGTTGTAGGGGCCGAAAATATCAGACTTGTAGTATAGGTTGACATTCTGAAGTTGGGGGTTGAAGTTGTGTTGTTGGAAGAGATTTGATTGGGTTTGACTTGGACAAAGGAAGCACATCATCAGGAAGGTCAGACTTGTTCTTGGAAGGGTATTAGTCTTGGTCTAGAGGTATTAGAATTCATCAATTGAAGGATCTATAAGAAGAGAATAGATTTATAGGTTTTCCTCTTAGGTGTAGAGGTTTTGACCTTGGCTTGCAAACTATATCTTATGCTCTTGTGTACTATTTTTCTTCTTTGTTTCGTATGTGTTTGATGATAAGAACAAACATAATAATAAGAGAAGAAGCTAATAAGTAAGAAAAAGTAAAAAGATATCCCAAGCAGATATCAAGTAAAGAAAAATCATCCTAACTACTTCCCTGTAGATTTCTCAACATGGTATCATAGCTCAGGTTTTCCAAGGGCGTGATGAAGATATCTACTATAATGAAGAAGTTCTTGAAGAAGTGTACAATGGTGGCAAGTCATCTCAAGAACAACATCAAAGATTTATGGGATATCCTATTTTCTCTCAAAAGTGATATGATCAAGACATATACAAAGGATGAAGGACTATTCTCATAAATTACTGGAACATTGGAAGATGGGAATATTTGGGTGATCGATAGTGGAGCATCAAGACATACGACTAGTGAGCACAAGAAACTAAAGACATTTTCAAGAGGAATTTCTTCTTACTTTGTTGAACTTGGTGACAAGAAGAGCTATACTGTGAGAGGAATTGGATCAACCTTGCTATAGCTAGAGAATGGAGGAAATATTCACCTCAACAACATCTTCTTTGTTCTAGGTTTGCATAATAATATACTCTATATTTCATGTCTATAAGATAAGGGAGATAGAATTGCTTTAATAAATGGAAAGTTTGTAGTATGGTATAAACACTCTAGTAACAAAAATGTAAATATGATTGGAATTCGGGAAGGAAGACTCTATACATGGTTGACTCCTCTCTCTCAAGATTTTGTTGACATTGAAGTTAGCCCATGTGAACTTTGGCATATAATTTTTGGTCACCTTCACTACGAAATCTTACCAACTCTAAATTCAATGTTGAATGGCATCCCCAATCTCAAGGAAGTAATGAAAGAGTATGCAAGGAATGTGAATTAGGTAAAAATACCAAGAGGCCATTTGGAATCAGTGCTTCAAGTTCAAAAGAAATTCTAGATCTCATTCATTCTGATGTTTATGGTCCTATGTCTCCAAAGTCTCTTGGAGGCCATCTATACTATGTAACATTCATTGATGACCATTCAAGGAAAACTTGGATTATTTTGATGAAATCCAAGGATGAAGTATTCGTCAAATTTCAAGAATTCAAAGTTGAAGTGGAGAACCTTGCAGAAAGGAGAATAAAGATATTAATCTGTGATAATGGAGGAGAATATACTTCCAAGGAAATCACATCCTTTTGTAAGGAGTCTGGGATTAAGGGGGAGCTAATAGTGCCATATAATCCAGAACAAAATGGAGTTTCTCAAAGAAAGAATCAATCCATTGAATAAAGTGTAATATCTATGTTACATGATCAACATTTGCCAAAATTTATGTGGGGTGAAACAATAAAGACTGTTATATACATTCAAAATCAAAGTCGCCATAGGTCACTAGATAATATCACTCTCGAAGAAGCATACACTGGGAAGAAACCAAGCATGGACCATCTTTGATTTTTTGTTTGTCTCATATATATTCATATACCAAAGGATAAGAGAAATAAATTGGATCCTTCATGCATGAAGGGAACATTTTTTGGATATAGTAATGCTTCTAAGGGATATATGATCTACATAAAGGAACGACATTGAATAGAAGTTAGTCGAGATGTGATATTTGATGAAAGTATTGCATTTAAGAAATCAAAGGATCTCCCAATGGACTCTGGTGATGAAGAACTTCATGTATTGAAGAAGAAGGCACCAGGGAGGAAGAAGAATCAAGTCATGAAGATGAATGTCCCAGTGAACACGTGCAACCTGTGGTCATCGTTGAAAATAGAAAGAGACCTAACGGGTTGAAAACTACTCTTTTAGATGCAGAAGGACATGGAATAGCCAAAGGACATTTAAGGAAATCAAGAAGGCCAAAATATATTTTGGGTATGCAACATATATGACGGAGCTAATAGAAGCAGAGCCATCCACCTTTGAGGAGGATGTCAATCATCAAGAATGGAAGGATTCCATGTATGAAGAGTATCAATCGATAATGAAAGATGGGGTTTGGGTGATCGTACCTAGGCCTAAAGACATATCTGTGGTGACTTCAAAATGGCTCTACAAGATTGAAGATGCAACAGATGGAAGTATGTATAAATATAAGGCAATAATTGTGGCTAGGGACTTCTCTCAACAAGAATACATCGCTTATGAAGAGACATTTTCTCCCACAACAAGGTATACAACTATATGTTCACTGCTCTCTTTGGCGGCATCGAAGGGATGGAATATTCATCAAATGGATGTCAATACTACATTCTTGAATGGAACAATTGATCAAGAAGCCTATACAAATAAACCCTTGGTATTTTAATTCAAAGATAGAGAGGCTTATGTTTGTAGGTTGAAGAATGCATAAAATGCCCTTATGCAAGCACCAAGGTCATGGTATGCAAGGATGGATGTATACCTATAAAGATTGGGCTTCATAAAGAGTTTGTTGATCTAAATATCTATATTGAGGATGTGAAGGTTGATCATGTAATCATTCTTCTATATGTAGATGATATTCTCTTGACAGGTGTGGAAGGTCGAATCCAAGAGTGCAAGAAGAAACTAGTTGTAGAATTTGACATGAAGGACCTAGTGTTGATGCACTACTATTTGGGATTGGATGTTTGGCAGTGTAACACCCTCCTCACACATCTACTCAAGTACTCAACCAACTGAGGTAAACATGCGACGAGAGGCTACTATGATTGGATTCGACCCCATATGTGACCTTAAGGAAGTTGAATCGATGGAACACATCAACCAACCTATCCACATCAACAACAGAACCCTCAGGAGATGTGCCAGCTAATCAAACATCATGTCCCTGGGTCCCACTGATGTTTCAGACATCTTAAGCCTCAGTCTCTCCCATGTTATAGGTAAGAGAGCATCTAGAAACCCAAAGTTTCTCTCACAGGCTTTCATGCTAGCCCCCAAAGACTAAATTTGTTAGTGCTATGTCATCAACCCTGGGATTCGAGCCACTTTTTCAGGCCCATAGCCCGGGTCACTACCTAGAATGTAATGATAACTCGAGAATAGTAAAATAATAGGGAAACAATGATGCAAAATAAATAATATGAACAAGACCTTAATCAAACCCCTACTAGCCATGCTAAGCATTTCATCAAACATATCATAAACATGTAACCTACAAGTGTAAACAATATAATTAAGCATATGGATCTTAGAATTATCTTAGAATCGCTATGAATCATTCTTCCCTCATGTCATTTGTTGCATTATCATCTATTAGGCCATAGATACAAGTAAAAACATGTTCAGAGTCATACATAGTTGTTTTCATAAAACACACATATAACCAACATAATAACAATAGAAATACTCATGAAAGTACAGCCATATAGACCACATATAATCCATCAAAATTCTCATAGAAATACAAGGAGAAATAACCTTTCATTAATGATGAAATAGTCCAACCAGAGATGGGACTACCACATTCCACCTGATCATATATTGGTTGAGCCAACTCTCACTTCAGGAAATAAGCCCCGTTCCATATTCCAAGCATGAATGTGGGACTCATATAACACACAAAAAACACCAAACAAGCATGGATGCCACCAGAGTTCTCCGCCTACACAATGAGTGATTTGAGTGCCTCCTAGTCTCTCAAGCTTTACCATAATCCATAGTCCAATACAGGAATCACTAGGCCCTACACCAAGACACACTCTCCATGCTTTATCATACCTCCCATTCCGAGACTACTAGGCCCAACAGAGAGAGATCCACCTCTTGGCTTTACCGTATATCCCACCATTCACCGGAAAGGATTCCTAGGATCACCGAGACACACAATCTTGGATTTACCACAACCCGCAGTCTTGTTCATGGGTTACTAGACCAGTGGATTTACCGTGATCCACAGTCAGGTTCAGGGACAACTAGGCCATGTGTTATTCATTTCGGAGATCCACCCCACTCAGCCTCAAATCCATCTAGCCATCCCACATAAACTGAATATGGTAACCCATCTCATCAAAGCTATCATGAAATGGCAAGGCTAAGCTGAAGAACATTGTCACACTTGCAATGAAGCCTATTGTAGCTGCTTGATCCTGCCTTTCCCTGCTTGATATTTGCTTCCTCTTGTCTTCTTTTCCTTTCTTTCTCCAATGCCAAAGTGATCCAAGAAACTCTAAGTGTCCAAGAGTGAGAGAGAGAGATAAAATAATGAGAGAGCTCCAAAACTCAACTGACAAAAGGTTACCAACTGATCCTCAAAATCATTTTTATGAATGAAGACTCTATTTTCTTCATTTTCCATTATTCTCCTTCAATTTCCTCCTCACATGCAACATGTAACCTTCCACCTCCCTTTCCTCCTAATTTCCATTATTTTCATAAATAAATGTACCAAAAATGCCATTTTTCCTTTCCAAATCCTTAGCCATTGCCTTTGGTAATTTCCTTAGCCATAAACAACCAAATGAACACCCACTAGGATGTCTTTCCCAACATTGAGCTTGGAATAAGTGTCCCATCAATCATGGTTATTATTTTTAACTTTTATTACATGGAATTTTCACCAGGGTTGTTACAGAACCCTTCCCCTTGGGGGACACCATCCTCGGTGTTCAATCACACATATACCTCAAAAAACCGTTGGAAAGAATACATACTTCTCATTAAGCTTTATAACATAGCTCGATGCAGTGTTTACAATGATCATCTCGTTGAGTGCCAACCCACATGACATCATGATAACATAACCAAATGATAGCATAGTAACATGAAAACGTAATCATAATGACATGACACCCATGCTTCTTAGTGAAGCTTTATAACATAGCTCATGGATGTATTTACATCCATATACATATGTACATATAGAAATATCACCAAAACATATACCAAGACATCATATCGAAGTAATACCAAAAAACCATATCAAAAATATACCAAAACACCATATCAAAACATATACCAAAACACCATATCAGAGAATATACAAAAACACCATCTCAAAACTGCTTTGCCTCAACCAGAAAACAAGGAAGGATACATAGCCCACATCTGATCTTCCATCTCCCATGTAGCTTCATCAAGCCCAAAGTGCTTCCATTGCACTTTAACTTTCTCAATTGTTGTGTTCCAGAGCATGAGCACCTTTTTCTACAATATACATTGAGGCTCTGGCTAGAATTCTCCATCTGGTTCCACCTGCAATACAAACCAGTCAAGCACATGATCAGCATCTACTTCTTAAGCAATGACACATGGAAAATATCATGGAATTTCACTGTCGGAGGCAGTGCAAGTTGATAAGCTACTGGCCCAATCCTCTCAATGATACTAATGGGTCCACAAAACCGTGGTGCCATCTTGGCACAATATCCAATCCACAAGGAGCTCTTCTTCAGTTTGATGCACAAGTACACATGTCCCCAACCTAGAAATCCTTGAACAACCTGTTCGAATCTGCATAACTCTTCTACCTATCCTGCACTGCCTTTAATTTTTTCTTGATCACCTACATTTCTTGTTCCATGTCTACCAACATATCTGGTCCAATAAGTACCTGTTAACTAGATCACTCCAACTAATAGGAGTGTTACAATTCTTCCCATACAATGCCTCAAAAGGACTCATCCTCAATGACTCTTGATAGTCATTGTTGTATGTGAAATCCACCAAGGGGAGATACTCTTCCTACTTCTATTGTTGATGCATCACATACATCCTCAACATGTCCTCCAATATCATGTTGACCCTCTCTCTCTGTCCATTTGTCTGTGCATGACAAGTTGTACTGAAGGCAAACTCTATGTCAAAACCTACAAATAACTCCTTCAAAAACTTGGAAGTGAACTTTGCATCCCTGTCTGACACAATATTATTTGGAACACCATGCACCTAACCACATATCCGATGAATATTTGTGCTACATCTCTAGCTGAGAATGTAGACTTCACTGAAATGAAGTGCACAACCTTTTTCAATCTATCCACAACAACCATGATGGAATCATGTTGTCTCACTATCTTTGGAAACCGTGAGATGAATTCCAAGGAAATTACCTCCCATTTCCACTCTAGAATCACAATCGGTTGTAGCAGTCCACCTGGATGTTTTCACTTTGTCTTCACTCACTGACAATCAAAACACCTAGTCAAAAACTCAATTACATCCCTCTTCAAATTCAGCCAATAATAAAATTTCTTCACTCCAGTCAATGTCTTTTGATAACATAGGTGATCTGAATAAGGTTTCTCATCAAACTCTCTCGATATCACCTTCTTGAGCTCGCTTCTATCTCGCACATATATCCTGTCTTTTAATCTGACCAATCCATCCATTGTAAGACAATAATCCATACCCTTTGCACTTGCACCTATACCTGCACCTATACATGTACCTCTGCCTGTACTTTTACTGCCACCTATACATGTACCACTACATGTACATTTACCTGTACATATAATATCACATGTACATGTACCATTACCCGGTTGCAACCTATGCACAATATCTATATACCTAACATCTTGTTGACCTACCTGCAAGATCCTATCATGTAAGTATTCCCCATAGGACCTCATAGCTGCCAAGTGGTTTACCTGTATCCGCCTGCTAAGAGAATCCACCGCCCTATTTTCTTTACCTTTGATTTACCTGATCTCAAAATCAAACTCACTGATTGTGGCCAACCATCTAGCCTGCCTGGCATTCAGATTCGGCTGGTCAAACAAATATCAACCAAATATGATCACTCATAAATACAAACCTCCTACCAAGAAGATAGTGTCTCCATATCTTCAATGCATGTATTATCACTGCTAACTCAAGATCATGTGTTGGGTATTTATGCTCGTGCTCATTTAGTTTCTAGGACTCATAGCATACCAGTTGTCCATCCTGCATAAGGACTCCACCAAGTCCTCTCTTCCGAGCATTTGTACATACTACAA
>APFE030997691.1:21402-94226 GCA_000404065.3 Pinus taeda | reverse complement strand
TCTTGTTTGGTTTGTTTGTCACTAGAGAGTCTTAGACTCCTAGGGAGGTTAGGTTTGTCCGCAAAAATAACTCTTTCCGCATGACACTATGCCTCAAATTCTTATGATTGTCATCATGTTTCCTTGCCTATAAGATCCACTCTTGCAAGTCTGCCCATAAGAGCTCACTACTGCAATTTGTTCACTTGCACTCTTCTACTAAGAGAATATGCAACTTTGTTCTCTTTAACCTTAATGTACCTGATCTCAAAGTGAAAGTCACTTGGTATAGCCAACCACATAGCTTTCCTAGCATTTATATTAGGTTGATCAAATAAGTACCTCAATCCACTGTGATCACTCATCAAAATTAACCTCCTACAAAGAAAATAGTATGTGCACATCTTCAAGGCATGAATAATAGTTTCCAACTCAACATTTGGAGTTAAATAGTTATGCCCATGTTCATTCAACTTCCCTGACTCATAGCATAGTACCTATTCTTCCGGCATCAGAACTCCACAAAGTCCCCTATTGCAAGAATTTATACATATCACAAACTCCTATTATCGATCTTCAATCTTCAAGACCATATCAGTTTTTAGCAAATTCTTCAACTACTCAAAACTAGTTGCACTTTCCTTTGTCCATTCAAAATTCTTCCCTTTTCTTTGTAAATATTTAATAGGATAAGAAATTCATGAGAATTTCTTGATGAACCGCCTGTAGTATCCTCCTAGTCCCATGAATTACTTGACCTCATTCACATTCCTAGGAGTTTTCCACTACATGATAACTCTGATCTTTTCTGGGACTACAACAATACCTTCCTTGGAAGCCACATGCACCAAGTAATGATCCTTTTTCTGAAAGAAACTTCATTTACTAAGTTTGCATATAACTAATTCTACCTTAACATTCTTAAAAACACTACCAGATGTTCTGCATGCTCTTCCTCATTCTTAGAAAATATCAATATGTCATCAGTGAATACTATCACAAATTTGTCCAGATAAGGATGCAACACATTACTCATCAAACACATGAAAATAGCTACATAATTAGTAATAACAAAAGGAACTACTACAAACTCATAATGCCCATACCTAGTCTTGAATGTTGTTTTGCAGATGTACTCTTCTTTGATGTGTACCTAATCATACCTTGATCTCAAATCAATCTTTGAGAACATTGTTGCTCCCTTCAACTAGTCAAACAAGTCATGAATCTATGGAAAATGGTACTTGTTCTTAGTAGCCACCTTGTTAAACTACCTATAATCAATGCATAACATGAGAGTATCATCCTTCTTCTTCACAAACAACACTAGTGCACCCCAAGGAACTAAACATGGCCTAGTTTATCGCATATCAAGCATTTCCTTCAACTACAACTTCAATTCCACCAACTCTGGATTGCTCATCCTATAAGGTGCCTTTCATGTTGGTGCTTCTCTTGGAACCAACTCAATAGAGAAATCCACTTCCACATAAGGAGGCAACTCTAAAATATTTGTTGGAAATACATCCTGAAACTAGTGCAATGCCAAATACATCTTCACGACTTCTCAAAATCCTTACCTTTGTCACTAGAAATATGTATTTCAAACAATACACATACTTTCCTACTACTGCGCTTTTCGTGAATAACTATAACCACTCTCAATGATGTAGGATTCTTCTTACCCTACAAGATTCTCCTTTCTCCATCATCATCCAAGCACTCAATAGCCTTATCATGGAAATCTACCTTAGTCCTATGAATGCACAACCAATCCATTTGTAAAATCACATTGTATGATCCCAATGGAGGTAAATTTAGAGGTGTTGATGTAGGCATACCATTTAACTCAAATGCACAAAATATCACCAAATGGTGTACTCTCTTCTTGGTCCCTATAGCCAATTGTACCAACTAAGATTCTACATGCACTTCTTTATTCAAGCCACACTTATCCACCAAGTCATGGATAACATAACTATAATTAGATCAAGGATCAATCAAAATAGAAACAACTTGATCACAAAGCTTACCTTCCATATCGATAATATATACTTGATGATCAACTCGCATATTATCCAAAGCTACATAAATCTGAGGAATACTTTATCCAACATCCTGAACTTCTTATGCCTCATGAGCACTATAAATCTACAGTCTGGGACCCTGATGTGGTGGATAGTCTCTCCTATGATTCTCTCCACCACGAGTCCAACACTATAAAGGCTCCCTACAATCACCCTTGTTCTTCTCCTCAAACTAAAATTCATGCCCTTTTTCAACATTTCTTATATGGTGTTGCATTATCCTTGTTACCTGCATCCTAAGATCTTCCTCTCTTCTTAACGTACTTTCCTTTGGTCTTGTCATTACCTTTCCAAGCCTTCTTAAGCTATGACTTACACTTAGACTACTTATAACAATGTTTCAACTTTCCAAGTATTCCTCCAATATCTAAGGCTCATCATACTCAATCTAATCCTTAAATGTCAATGGAGATCCACTAATGAATCTTTGGACACTCACCTTCTCATCCTTAAGATATCTCACATACCTCCACAACTCTAAAAACTTAGTCATATAATCTTACTCTATCATAGACACCATACTCAACTCATAGAAATCCTTAGCCTTACCCTCATATTACCTCTCTGACATGTACTTCTTTCTAAAAAGTCTTTTGAACTCATGTCAACTTAACTCCTCTATCTTGACACCTATAACACGCTTCACATCTTCCCACCAGATGTCTGCTTTCTCTATCTGATTGGAAATAGTTATCATGGCCTTGATGTTCTCTGTATAATCACGCGGCTCGAATAAATTTTTCATCCCAAGCAGCCATACATCTGGATCTTCCATTTTATTCAACTCTCCATCAAAGTTATGAGGCTTTTCCTTCTCGAACAGATATGAAAAGTACTACTTTTGACTCTTCCTGTAAGGATAACAACGGTGATGACCATGATGTCTCTCTTATCCAAAACTAGAATATAATCCATAATTAATACCTCTCCTGTTAGCGATATCCATCCATATACCACCAATAACTGTGTCATTCATGTTGTAAATGTGTCCTCCATGAGACCTACTACCATATTCCCCATTGACCTTTCACTGGAAATCCTTTCCTATGACTAAATGATATTGTCATTATCTACTTTGAAACTTCTTATTTATACCTTTAAACTTCTTAAGTTACCTACTATGTCAGGAGAGTACTCATCTCTTTGTCACTCATATAATCTATAAGTAGATTCATGTGAACTATAATCCACCATCTTTCATGTCATCCCTGATCTTCTCCCTACAAACATACCATGTCACATAAACCAAATACAAGCATGATAAAACATATCTTAGTGAAGTTCAAGGGAGGTTATCTCATCTGCATAGTCAATATGTATTAGCACAACATATGTATATATATAATGAAGTCAACATACAAGTTGTCTCAACATCAATATCATAGTGACACAATATCACAACAGTGACCATCACAATGCATCCATAGATAACATATCGACAACTAACGTGCATGCATAACAATCAAACCTAGCCCATCTAGTCCAGGTGTTTCAAACTGGAAGCTCTGATACCACCATATAACCACTTCACCCCATATTTACCCACCTTAATATGCTCACTAGGGTAAACATGAAGATGGCAATTACTATATGAGAACCGATTAGCAAGATGCACTTATGGAAAGTTGGGTCCATACGTTGAGAACTAACTAGAACCATCTAGTGACACATGATCACAATGTTATCAACCCTACTTGACCCAACACTATTTCTTTTCGAGTCTCCTTAAATTTAACAGAATTCTTTATTTTTGGCAAAATTTCAGGTTTTAAACTTCCAAGGCCTTTTTAAGGGCCTAAACGACATTTTCCTGGAAAATGGAGAGACTGAAAAAGGGCAAGACCAATTTATTTATCTATTTTCATCTTCCTCGTGGATATCTTTGAAATGAGGTAGCATTATTTTCGAACATAGATCGTATCCTAAAGGTATGATCCCGGGATGTTGGAGGTCCAAATTAACCATTTATAACAACATTGTGTATATAGTACATGCAGGATATAAATACATATTTGTTCATTAATTCAATAAGTTCACCATAGAATCATTGAGAAGGCCCAATACCCTCTCCACATAGCTCCAACACCACTTATTAGTACATACATTAATTAACCAATCAATAGATAAACAATTCATGACAAGAGCCATAGAAATACATATCACATGAACACCATATAATGTAGTGTCCCACCTTGGAAATGTTAGTTTTAGACATGCAGAGAGGGTGATTTTGATGTAATAATATAAGAATATGCATGAAAAACTTATGCACATGCTTATATGCTATAGACCTAGTTTGGGTCACCTGGTTTCTATGTGCTTATGATAATATCTATGGTTGAATGTATAAGAACTCATTTTGGTTAAGAGCATATTATCGATGTTTTCTCTTTTGGTATCCTAATTTTGACATAGGCATATGACATGGATGGTGATCTAGAATTGAGACACATAGATCCATGGATGATCAGGGTTATGTGGAACATATGCTTAAGTATGATTTATGGATGATATATGATTTGAATGATTATATATGCATAATCTTGTACTAAGAAGTATTTTGCAGGGGACCTAGTTCTTTGCAAATAAGGATGCTCAAATTATAAATGATTGTGGAAGTCATGATACATGACTTGTATGACTATATATGCTTAATCTTGTATTGACCACGATGTGGCAGGGTACATGGTTATTTGCAAACAATGATTTCAAATTATAAATGACTGTGGAAGTCATGATAGATGATTTTTATGATTATATATGCTTAATATTGTATCGAGCAGGATGTGATAGGGGTCATGGTTATCTGCAAACAAGGATGTTCAAATTATAAATGGTTGTGGAAGTCATTTCTCCAAAACTAAAATTACTATGGAATTCATGCACAATCCTTGGTAAAATGTGAATAAGTTAATTATGAAATTCATTTGATTCCTTTGATCTATGATAATGTGATGTGTGTAGGTCTTGGAACAAGGCCTTACCAGTGAACCATCTGATGGGTATGAGCTCACAATCAATACCTTAAGGTGAATCACAGTGTTTGAAATTAGAGTAGATGATAAGCCATGTAAATTAGGGTGCGAAGTCCTAAATCCATGAAAGATAAAGAGATGGATTCTTGGATATATAATAAAATGATTAAGACATGGAGTCCTAAATACATGAAAGGTAAAGATGTGGAGTCTTGGATCTATATTAAAAGGATTGGGATGCAGAGTCCTAAAAATTCAAAAGATCAAGGTGTGGAACCTTGGATCCTTGGAGTAGATCATGGCGCAGAGTCCTGATCGTCGTGGATATTGGTGGTCACCTGTCTATTTTACTTAGACCCCAACCATTGTTTCTTTTGGTTCTCCAGTTTCCTTAATTTTAGTAGAGTTTACTATTTTTGGCATTTTTTTGAGTCCTAAACTTCCGGAGACATTTTGAGGCCCTAAACGATGTTTTTTGGAAAATCAACAATAGAAATTAGAGCATTTTCTTCAATAATTTTTGTCAGTAGTTGTAGTCCTCAGATTGATCTTTCTAACAAGGTATCATGTGCGTCAAATGGAAATCGTATGCCAAAGTTATGACCACGAGAAATTGATGTACCAATTTACCCCAACGGGGCCCATAGCTTGGTGTTTGATCTCCTAGGGTTAGGTTTTTGGATCTTGAGGGTTTTTTAGTGTTTCTCAATAATAAATAGGCCCTCAAGCCTCATTTTAACACAGTTCAGAAGGATGTAGCAGCAACATCACTTCTGAGAGATAAGCTACCATTGCCCACGCTAGTCTTATTTCCATTGTATTTGTAAGCATATTTCAGTATCTAATATTAATGAAATGAAGTGTTATTTCTGTTGCATCTCTATAATTATGGTTATATTTTTAATTTTTTGCATTCCTATTTAAATTCGGATCAGTGGTATCAGAGCAGTCTTCTCTTTTTCTATTTTTCTTTGCATGTCCCCAACGAGGTCGAGATATGAGGAGTTAGGGATTGAACTGGTCGAACCTTTGCAAGACAAGCGTCAGAAATCCAGAAGGCCTCACATGGTAGAAGAAAAGAAAGACAAGGGGGTAGGAGGTCCTTTCAAAATCATGTTCAGAGAAGCCCTCGAGTGACAAAAGAATGCAATGATGGACAACTTCACTAAGGAATGTGATGATGGAAAAATTTGTCCAGATCCTTCAACAGCTACCCAAGGGCGATGCATATACTTCCAACGGCCACTGTGGAAGTGCCACATGCTTTAAGGTACAAGTTAACTTTGATATTCCCATATTTGAGGGTTAGATAGATACAGATGCTATAGATAAGTGGTTAAATATGTTAGAAGGATATTTTTTTGTTCATGATTTTTCTAGTCAGGAAAATATTACTTTTTCTCTGCTCAAATTCACCCCCGCATCAAGGAATGGTGGGAAACCTATTGTGGTAAGAAGGATGAAAGTACATCCTCAGTCTTTACGGTCACTTTCCAAGATGCAATGAAGGAGCAGTGTTACCCTATTGCGAGCTATGAGGATAAATACATAAACTGGACCACCTTGTGATAGGGAAGGGACCAAGACATGGCAAACTTTTCAAATTTTTTTCATACCCTTTGCATGAACTTGGGTGCCAGAGATTCTGAGAAACATTTGGTACTTAAGTACCGTGACTGCCTGCGCATGTACATCCAAGATGAGATGGAGTTCTTAGACATCTCCACACTCAGCATGATGTATTGATATGTTGTTAAGATTGAGAAAAATTTTAAATAGAAAAAGCGAGACTTTGGACCTATGAATCTAGAGCAAGGGAAAGGTGACCCCAAACCACAGAGAAAAGGAGAGAACCAAGGTAGGGTGACCCAAGATAACCCACCAAAGTTGCAAGAAAAGAAAAATACCACGAAGATAAAGAATGACACCAAAAAGTTGAGTGAGTTTCATAAGACCTCCACTGACAACACAAGTGAGTGTCAGGCCAAGTAGTCGATGGTAGCTGAGTTGAAGGCTTCTGAGTTCAACGCATGTTCTGACTCTGAGTTAGAACCCGACAAGGGGAATGAGAAAAGGAAGTAGATCATTGACATGGATCCCAATGCCATTCTAGAAACCATTAAGATCCATAAGATCGAGCCTGAAGATCTAGAAGAGGGGGAACACCTATTCCACTCACAGATCTGGGTAACAGCTAGTCCACTATAGTTCATTGTGGACAACGGGAGCCAAAATAACCTCATTTATGTAGAGGGAATGAAGCGAGTGAGCCACTGACTACAACACATCAACAGTCATACACCATCAGGTGGCTTCACCAAGATTGTGATCTCTGCATCATTCAACAATGTCTTCCTCCCTACAACATCAAGCCCTTCACAGATGAGGTATTGTGTGATGTTGCTTCTCTTGAAGTGTGCGATGTATTATTAGCTCAACCATACTTATGCAAGTGGCATGGTGTATATGAGTCTAGACCTCACTCTGTTATTATTTCTTTGCGTACTAAGTTATAGAGGATACTGGAGGTAGCCCCACCCACTGCCATCTCTTTTATCTTTGCTAATAAATGTTGTAAGGTAATCTCCCAAACTTGGAATTTTGTTTCCTTTTTTGATTCACTCTCGAAGTAAGGGGAAGTTCGTATCCACATCTATGGCCCCTAATAGGGGTTCCTCCAAGCAACCGAAGTAGGTGGATGTGGTCGTGGAATAATACATAACCATCTTCTCCTAACCCATAGGGGTACCTTTGTATTTTCAAGTCAATCACCCAATTGATCTGACTCCCAGAGCACCGCTACCCAATGGGCTAAGATATCACCGCTCCATTTTAGAAACTGAA
This sequence comes from Pinus taeda, assembly GCA_000404065.3. Lineage (NCBI taxonomy): Eukaryota > Viridiplantae > Streptophyta > Pinopsida > Pinales > Pinaceae > Pinus > Pinus taeda. Next base: position 86,341 of record APFE030997691.1, on the reverse strand, counting down.
TAGATCAAGCACAAAATCTAGGAGTTGCTACAAAAAGGGAACATCCAACCAAGTTCCTCACCTTATGGGAGCCTGATTGTACTTGTACAGAAGAAGCATGGGACTTGGAGGCTCTACATCGATTATCAAACACTAAAAAAAATCATTGTTAGTAACAGGTATCCAATCCCATGGATTGATGACCTACTAGAACAACTCAAGGGGGCCATGTATTTCAGCAAGATCGATCTGAAGTTTGGTTATCACTAGGTTCCAATCGAGCCCACGGATGTATGGAAGACCCCCTTTAAATCCAAGGAAGGCCATTTTGAATGGTTGGTTTTGGTTATGCCCTTTAGGTTAACAAATGTCCCTGTCACTTTTATGAGGCTAATGGATGAAATTTTGTGGCCCTTGACCAACTCATTCGTGGTGGCTCATCTGGAAAACATCCTCATCTTCAACAAGAGTTGGGAAGAACACTTGCAACACATTTGGTAGGTCCTTCAAACCCTTGGGCAGCACAAACTATGTGCCAACTTGGAGAAATGCACCTTTGGCATGAGCAAAGACCAATACTTGGGTTATATCATAGATGAGCATGAAGTGCATGTGGACTTGACAAAGATCCAAGTCATTCAGGATTGGCCAACGCCGACCACTCTAATGGAGCTTCGCAACATTTTGAGCCTTGCAATTTTTTATCGAAATTTTGTGTTGGGATTCTCCCTTATCACTTGATCACTGAGTTAGATTAATAAGGGTAGGCTGAAAGAAAAGTTATACTAGTCTGATTCCCAACAAAATGTGCTCATTGAGTTGAAGCACCGCATCTGCTCTACACCGGTACTCACACTGCAAGACTTGCAACAACCATTCGAAATCAAGACAGATGCCTCAGACTATGTTATTGGTGTAGTCCTCACCTGACACAGGCATCTAGTGGCCTATCATAGGGAGACACTTTCCGATACAATTCGGAAGTACCCCACCTATGATATAGAGATGCATTCCATTGTGTAGGCTTGTCAATAGTGGAAGCACCACATTTTGGGGAAGGAGATGGTCACCCACACCGATCAGTGACCTCTTTAGCTTATAAATTCACAAGGGAAGTTCTGGAATAATCACCATCAGAAATGGTGTACATATTTCGAATAATTCCACTTGAACATTATATACAAAAGGGGTAGAACCAATCATGTTGCATACTCCCTCAGCCAGCCCTCAGTTGTAGCGCTGGCTACTATTCTCAACTCTTGTGGTCTTGAGACCTGTGGATGGAGGAAACTATGCAAAAATGATCCAGAGTTCGCCTCCACATACCAGATGCTAGTAGATGGTAATAAAGTTCCTGATTTGCACCTCCATGATGCATTATTATGCCACCTCGGCCACATTTGTGCTCCTTCAAGCGAAGGTGCCACACTGATTTGGGAGGTACACTACAGTCTGGTAGCAAGACAATTTGGTGTGGAGAAAACTATGGTTGTCTTACAGAAATACTCTTATTGGCCCAAACTCCATCTGAATTTTAGGAAATATATCAAATCTTGCCAAGCCAAACATCAAGAAACAAGGCTTATACACTCCACTACCTACTCCTAGCCAACCATAGGAATCCATATCCATGGACTATATGTCGAGCCTCCCTTCTACCGAGCATGGTAGTGACTATGTATTTTTGGTCGTGGACAAATTTTTTAAGATGACTATATTGGTAACTTGCAAGAAGAGTATCACATCAGAGGACACTGCAAAACTTTTCTTTGAACGAGTATGGTTACATTTTGGGATCCCGTAGACCATTATATCAGATCAGGATAGCAGGTTCCTGAGCACAGTCTAGTCAAGCCCCTAGACACAATTAGACACCAAGCTAACTAAATCGATTGCCTTCCATCCTCAAACTGATGGCTAGACATAGGTCATCAGCAAGATGATAGTGCAGATACTCTGGATGTACAACTCCAAGCATCCTAGAAATTAGGATGAGAGTATTCCATATGTGTAAGATAGTTATAATAGAGCTCTCCATAGCTTTATTTGTCGCAATACCTTTCAATTGGGTCTCGAATTTCAACCATTGTGTCTAATTGATGTTTACATGCCTCATGCGACTATGCAGACCGAATCCACACATGTATTGTTGTAGGTTGATAAAGTGACCATATTTATTAAATGCATCCAACACATATACCATTAAGTCCACAACATTATGGAGAAATCAAATGCCATGTACGAGAAACGACATGATCCACATCGGGTGCCACACAAGATTTAGGTGGGCAACAAAGTTTGGTTGCATTTATAGAAGGAATGACTTCCCCGAGCCTATTGGAAACTCAGACCACTATGATATGGTCCTTACACCATTAGCAAGGTTGTGGGAGATATTGCATTTGAGCTTAGCATTCCCCCATTCCTTAGCCTGCACCGAGTGTTTAATGTGGAATGCATTTGCCCATACTTCCCACCGTTGCTAGACACAGTAGACATTACATAACAACTCACACCTACAAAGTAAATCTAGATTGCATGGAACGAGCCACAACTAATCGGATCATGGATACATAGATCAAGAACATCTGACAACAAAGGATCCAACTATATCTAGTTGTCAAAGCAAGCCAACTCCTTCACTAGGGAATGTGGCTCACCAGGGTCCAAGTTGAGCAGAAGTTTCCTCATCTCGTGGAGGAAATCAACGCAATGGGGACCATTTCTTCCTAATGGGGAAGGAATCATCCAAGTGGATAATTGTGGCCACCTACCTATTCCACTTGGACCCTCACCATTGTTTCTTTCAGTTCATCAGTTTCCTTAATTGTAGCATAGTTTATTACTTTCGGTAGTTTTTTGGGTCTTGAAATTCCGGAGTCATTTTTAGGCCCTAAACGACTTTAATTTTTTGAAAATAACCTAGAAAATATGAGTTTTTAACTCAATATTTATTGCTAATAGTTGTATTCCTTGGATAGATCTTTCTAACGAGGTATCGTGTGCGTCAAATGGAGATCGTATGCCAAAGTTACAACTTCAAGAAGTTGATGTACCAATTTACCCCAATGGGGCCTTTAGTTTTGCATTTCATCTCCTAGGGTTAGGTTTTTTATGTTTGGGGTTTTCTAGTGTTTCTCAACGATAAATAGGCTCTCAAGCCTCATTGTAACAGAGTTCAAAAGCATGTAGCTACGATATCTCGTTTTAGAGAAGCTACTATCGCTCGAGCTAGTCTTATTTCCATTATGTCTGTAAGTATATTTAAATATCTGATATTAATGAAATGAATTGTTATTTATGTTGCATCTCTATATTTATGTTTTATCTATAATTTGTTGTGTTCATATTTAAATTCAGATCAAATCCTCAATCTATTAAAGCACGAAGATGTATGCAATAGGGATGTAGAATCCCTATTCTCCGGAAGAAAAATACCAATCATGGGTAGTTCAGGGATGAATTTCCTTGACAAAATCTCATTTCTGTCAATTTTGGAGTGACTTTCTAAAAATAGAAAGTCATGTCTAGTATCTCAAGTATGACTTTCCAAAAATAGGAAATCACCTTGAATGAATGGGTAACCAAGTATAGTTGAAGGAAAAACACATAACTTATCATTAATCAATCTTAATAGTTCACTATTGACTTAATCCTTAATATTATTAATATTATTATTATCTTTTATGAGACTATGATATTATTATTAAAAGGGAATTACAAGTCACGTTCATCTCCTCAATCAATTCACACCTCTCTCCTTGATGATTCTCATGTCTCAATGTAACTCTCTCTCTCTCTCTTTTAATTAATACATTACACTCTCTTTTATGAACTCATCAAAGAATGACATATTCCTTTTACACTCATTAAAGACGTTATACAATATTCCTCTTACTGTCTCTTTAATGCATATGTTACACTGTCCTTAACTAAGGCATTAATACCTCTCCTTAATGGCATGGGCTACACTCCTTTAAATGGAATACAAGCCATGCATATTACTCCTCCTTTATGACAAGAATTTTTTTCTCCTCCTATGTATGTATCTCATGTATTCTCACTTAGGGGGAGTGCATTGTGATACCAAGAGTTGGAGAAATTAAAAAAGAAAAAAAATTATAAGATGGAGAGACTTCGAGAGAACCATTTGCTTTCAAAAGTAATTAGAAATTCATAAAATAAACTACTAAGTATCTCTACCTCGTGCAGTTGACCATGAGTGGTATTGGGAAGAAGTGAAACTTATCTTCCTTAACTTGCGTTGTATGTCTCTCTACTGCTATATTTTGGTACTTCTTGTGAGCTCTTACAGCTCGGGAGTTCCAAGGGGAGAATTTCTCCCTAGATATGGTTGGGTGGAAAACTAGATGGTTCAAATGAGTTGGTTAAGGGATCAAAGATGGATCATATTCTCCATGATTGGAGCTCAATGTCTCTTCAGTTCTAATTTTCGTTGTCCTAAAATTGTAGTACAACTTTAGCATAAAATAAAGTAGAAATTTAAATTGTTGTAAGCATCTAATTTTGGTTTAAGCTTATGTTATATGGAATCTTATTGGATAGTTAAAAATGAAGACTAATAGTGGTCTATATGTGTGTATGTCTAGATATCAAGTTGGTATGGAATTATTATTAGTGTAGTTTATTGTACTAACCTTGGTATTGTAGAATTTGAGAAAGGAAAGCCAAATATTGTTGAAGGTAATTTCAACAAAGAAATTCCAAAGGACCTGGGTGAGAATTTCATGAGTCCCTCACAAAATCCATGAATGATTAATGTTATCAATTTATTTATGCATGAATAAGTGCTAACTTGTAGCTTACAAGAGAAGTAATAAAATAGACATGTACCCAAAATATACGTGGAGGAAATACAAAATCAACCATTAAAAAAAATGCAAAAAATAATGATAGATAAAATATGGTTTGGAAGATCAAAGGCTTGAAGTAAGCTTAAGGTAAATTTCATTTATGGCTTATGTTTCATATTCTTATCAATAATTCAATGTTTTGTGATTCAAGTTTTTTTCATACTATTACTAGAATTTTGACAGAAAACCTTAATCGTTTTAGCATTTAGGGTTGCCATGTGTTTGTCAAATTGTAACAGTGGCTGTAATAAGCTTGTCAAATTATGTCAAAGGAATTAGCTTGTTATATTATGTCAAATGTGTGAATTCAATGAACATATCTTAGTAGCATAAATCTGGGTTGTCTTTCCTCATGTAGATTTGTACATGAAAGTTTGCATTCCATGTGTTTGACAAAAGTTGCAAATGAGACATTAAGGATCTACTTTTTTTGTTATTTTAAAGAATCACATCCCTGGTTGTTTTATATGTGATTCATCCCAACATTAGGGCATATCCATGCTAAGGTCATGTAACCCCCCGTTTGATTCCAAAAAAATGCTTTTTAGAACCTAGATCATAAATCAGGGTGATTTTGTAGATTACTGCTGCAAACTGTGTGTGTTTGTTCTCGAGTTTTTGGTGACGGATTAAGATGATTTAGTTTCTTTTTTAAAATGCCAATATTTGAAAATTTAATTTATGAATTTTATGAGTTAAATAGGTTGAGTAAGAATCTTATATTCATATTGCTAATGGTTATTAAAATTGTCTGAAGAGATGATGGTCGCCAATTGTTTGACAAAACGCCTCAATGGCTATATATTGTATGCTTGAAAACTATTTGTCATAATGATTCAATGGTTGTAGCTATGTAAATTTATGTCTTTTTTGTAAAAAAATCTTAAGTGAAATTGGGATTTGTAACCAAGACGTTCTAGAAAGTCTCAATGAATATTCGTGATAAGCCCATTGTGTTAAAATTTATTTTGATAAAGTCAAATTTGGGTAAGTGATTTGTTGTAATGTCATCTTACATATGAATTTATAATTATTGGATACCACTCCTATAGAAGTTGAGTTCCCCTTTTAAGTAAAAATTCATAAGCATGGTATTTACAATAAAATCAAACTAGTCACTCCTGAACACATTTAATTGCAATAGAAGTAAATGATTAGATAGTTGGAAATTGTGGCTCGTAAAGTTTGATATTTATTCATCCCACTAAAGAATATTTATTTGAAATATGATTTTTGAGCTTGAGGACCAAGTGGTGGTTTTTTTAGTAGGTTTTTCTTTGGGGTTTGAGTGTGAGATTGTCTTTGAGCTTGTCTTGGGAGTTGGAAACAAAAACAAAACAAAACAAATATCGCTTTTTGAGTCTTAGTGTTCAATATTTATCTATAATATTGATGATTTGTAAGTTTGGACCTCACATATAACTAAAAAATAACCAACATATAAACCAAGGAAACCGAGCCATAATATCACCAGCATAATGCCAAAAATTGTACATGAATCGTCATAGAAGAATAGCTCTTATTAAGATATGAGAATAAAAACCAAGTCAGGGACTTCCACGTATGACATGACCATAGATTGGGTTGAACCAAATCTTTATTTCACCCAATCACCCCTGTGCAATATTCCAAGCGTGAATGTGGGATCTCATTGAATAAGCCAAAAAGAACAAAACCATGGCTTCTATATCCCAAACCACCTCAACCCTCAACCAATAATTTCACTTAATAGTTAGACATCACTTATAACAACCAGATCAGTCTCTACCCAAGATGTCTAGGTCTCCAAGAACTAGTAACTCAACCCGTAACCTTACAAGTCTCTAGAGAATTTGTCCAACCTACCTCCAGGGACTAGTTACTTAACCCACCAAGGGCTCTAGAGCATTTCTCCCAACCAGGCTCATGGATGACTAGCTCAACCCAAGTTGTTCTAGGGCTTCTACAACATTTTTTCCAACCCACAGTCGTAAGGAATTATGAGCACTAACCAGAAAACAATCAAATGGAAAAACCCACAACATCATGGTTATTCGAGAAATGGAAAGGAAAGGATAAAACCATTGTCAATCTAAGAAATCCTTCATGCCAATGACAACACATAACCATATATTCACATGCATACACCAAGCAACCATAAATAAACAAGGAAAATACACATCCTACTAGTTACCTGCAAAGCAATCCAGTTGTAGTTGTTGATCCAACTCTTCCCCTGTGCTTTCCTTATTTCCTTTTGCCTTCTTTCTCCAAATACAAATGAATACTAGAGTGCTCCAAACATGCTCGAAGAATGTGCTAAGTCCACAAGAGTATGATAAAATGAGAGAACGGAAGATATCTCCACAACTAAAATGACAAAAGGTTGTGAACTAATCCTCAAAAGACTTTTTATTATTTAGGCCTCTATTTTTTTCATTTTTTCCTTGAATTTCCTCCTCGTGCAATTTTGTGACATTTCATCTGCCTTTTCTCTTATTTTCTATAATTTTAATAAATAAAATTCCAATTAATTCCACCTTTTATTTTCCTTTAGTAATTTTCATATCCATTTATTAATCACCAATGATGCCCATCACTATGTTTTTTTCCCAACATTCAGCTTGGAATACAAGTCCCATGACCTTGGTCTTATTTTATTTACATTGAAAATCAACCAGGGGCTATTACAAATGAACACTTTTGGGAGAAGAGTATGTTGACAATGTTGAGGAGAGACTGGACGAGAGTCTCATGGACAACATGAAGAATCCATAACAACAAAAGGAGATGTTCATAGAAGATGTGGTGGTAGACACACTAAGTGGGGCTAGAAAGCCTCATGATTTTAATATTGATTTTTTTTGTATGGTTGTAGATCGTAAGAATGACTAAGAAGGATAATCAGCTAGAACTATCATAATGATATAAGAGAATGGAGGATTGATTTTTCAAGGCATTGGATGCATATAGTATTTGAAATCTACAATAAGAGAATATGACGAACCATTGTCTCATAAAAGAAACAAGAAAAAGGACCACACAAAATGGGAGGAATTAATGTTAAAGACAACATAAGAGGATAGATGGCCACATGTTTTTAAAGCTAATAAATTGCACTATTGACGGTGCTATACCCGCCAACATTCGAGGGATATCCTCGATAAGAAGTCCCAACTTGACCTCAAACCATTTGGTGTAGGAGTCATAGCAGTGGGTAGCAGTGTAATTCCTTGACCGCGGTAGTGCACAGAGGTAAGTAAGATAACTTTGGGTGGAATCCACTCTGTGACCCCCAGAAGAGTCAAGTACGATGCATCAAGGTTTTAACACATGGAGGGGAAAAGGAAGTTTGTCCCTTAGAAGTCTTTAATAGTGTGTATTTTAAAAGGAACACATGAGCAAAATGACATCACAACATAAATTGCAGAATAGTCCACAAATTAAAGTGACAGGTTAATCCAAAAACACACATTCAACAAGATTTATACAATTGCATACAAATTAGTTCATAAGCAAATGTGTAAGTTAAACAACATACATTGCTAAAGCAACTAGAATAGTCCAACTACAATAACAACATATGCATGAAAGCGTGTTAGCTTTGTTATTATTTTTATAAGTGAAAGTTTATCCATACATACACCACTAACGACCACTAGCCCCAATAGTGGAACATTATAGGCAAGAACACCTGCTCCTCCAAAGAAGTATACTCTCTCTACATTGTGGAGAAGCCAAGGCTTGTCACAATACTCCCAAGCCTTTTCTAAGGCTCAGCCTAGCAAAACTATTAGCTCCCAAAATATTGTTATATGAGTTATGAGGTTCTATTTATAACAAAGGGTGGGGTAACCCTTCACATTCCCCTCTGTGACTCTTTGACTACCCTCATGACTCTTCAAATTATTTACAAGTAACTCATTACATAACAAGATGACCTTTCACATTCCACTAATGACACTCGAAGTTTCACTTACAACATATTTATAAATAATATTACATTTTGCAAATGCACCCAATGACACAAAATAAGCTAGAGACAACCTAACAAGACAAAACACTATGACTCTAAAGTTTGGGGAAATCCCAACTCAGCAACCTCCAATTGGTGCTTCTAGGTCACATATCAATGCCAAGCTTGGTACTGCGTGACAGTGTATTCCTGAAGAGAACTCTTGCCTACATGGCATCTAGGTATATGGTCTCAGAACCTCTATCCAACTTGTCCTCAAGCATGTGCAGCATGTTGTTGACCATGACCAGACCACCAATGTAGTTCTGCATGTTATGTGTGCTTATCTCCAAGTATTCCCTAATGGTCTCTAACCTTAGCTAATCCAGGTACGCATCGATATCTAGCGAGAGTTGTTTCTTGGGTCTAGCCTTTGTAATGGAACCAATTGATGGGATCCTATATCTTCTCACCATGACATCCAAATTTTTATACAACCATGCATATGGGGCATGTATGACCTATTGGGTGTGTGTTATATTCTTTCCATGACTACCCGACATATGGGGGGGTCACAGGGGGTGTGGAAGACCCCCCCCTATATGTTGCGTCGAGCACAATAGGCGTGCTAGTCCCTTGCATGAGGTCGATGGAAGCACCTCGAGAAATTTGTTTTGGACCCTATATTAGATGGGAAGATCTACCTATGGTTTTTTGCTTGGATTTCGCACATGTTTTTGGGCATGATGGTTTTCTCTCCATGATATTTTGTAGATCCGGTCAAGGGAACTACGTTTATGCTCTAATCTAGGTATAATGGATTGGGGCTTATGGATGCTTCAACATGTATATATATGTATTGTAACATTGAAAGGAATATAATGAAATATCAATATGGTAGTCCTGATTTCGGGATCTAGGGGAAAATCTCTATGTATATTTGTTTTATGTTTTATTCTCTTGCCATTTTTTATTTTATGTTTTTAGAATTCGAATGCAGGTAATTTCTATATGGGGTTAAAACCTACATCTTGTATCAAAGTTGTTTTGGCTTCAAGGGGACGCCTTTTCTATTGAGGCATTTTTCTCGGGCGTATGGTAGACCTTGTTCAGTTGGAGATCTACGAGATCAATTCTTGTGGTGAAAGAAGATGGCAAGAAGTGAAAATATAAAGATCGAGAAATTTAATGGTTAGAGTTTTGAGTTGTGGAAACTAAATATGGATGATCTGCTAGTGGATAAAGATCAGTGGATCACGGTAGATCCAAGTACTTAACCAATGACAATGCGAGATGAAGACTAGGTGAAGTTTGATCGAAAGGCAAAGAACACAACACGATTGTGTGTCTCAGATTCAATGTTGTTGAATGTATCAGGGGAAGCTTCAGTGAAGGCTTTGTGGGACAAGTTAGGGACTTTGTACTAGTCTAAATATCTGGTGAATAAACTGTTTCTACAAAAACATTTGTGTAACCCAAGGAAGAAAGATGGATACTCTGTGACAGAGCATATGAATGCCTTTAATACTGTGGTAAGACAGTTATTATGTATTGATTTTAAAATTTTAGATGAAGATAAGTGCATCAATTTGATGTGTTCTCTACCAAACTCATGGGATACTCTAGCTGTTGCAATAGGTAGCAATGCAACTGCCATATGGTTCGATAAAATAGTCTCATCCTTATTCTCAAATGAGATGAGACCGAAAAATATGGACGACCAAAATGGTGATGCCTTATCTATACAAGGATAGTCCTAGAACATAAACAAAAACAAGTCCTCAAGTGGGACATCTAAATCTCTGAGAAAGCCTATAAAGATGTGCTAGAAATGCGGAAAGGAAGGGCACTTCAAAAGGGACTATAAATATAAATCTCGTAAGAAAATAAATGGATATGATGATGCTCCTTCTGCAGAGGTGAAAACCACATCAGATGAAGGTCGGGATGAGTAATTGGCTTCTTTTTCAAGTAAAAATGTAGATCATGAGGCATGATTGTTTGACTCGAGTGCATCATTTCACTTCACTCCCCATAGGGAGCGGTTCTACAAGTATGAAAAATATGATGGTGGTGATGTCTTCCTAGGGGATGATAGAGAGGTTAGAATTGTTAGTCGCAGAAAATTCAAGTTGAAGTTGCAAGGTGGAAGGATTAGAACACTTTCAGGTGTTCTACATATTCCTGCATTGGCCATAAATCTGATTTTTCTAAGAAAGTTGGATGATGTAGGTCTAAAAATAGTGTTCGAGAAAGATACATGCAAGATGGTTCGGGGAGCACTAGTATTGATGAGGGGAGTTTAGATTTGAAATATGTACAAGATTTAGGGTAGCACTACTATTCATGGGTGCAACGGTTCTGTGGTCCCTGAAAATGGAGCAGAAAATCTAATGGTCTTTGGAGAAAAGACCATGCTATGGGATCAAAGGCTTAGACATATTGGAGAGAAGGGTCATCGAATACTTCACGGTAATGGTATGATATAAGGTATGTATAATTTCTCTCTTGATTTTTATTTCTGTGATTTTCCCCTGTGGTGATAAGAGGGCGCAACAAATATTAGAGCTTGTGCACAATGATGTGTTTGCACCTGTGTCGGTTCCATCACTAGATATGTCTGTGTACTATGTATCATTTATATATGAATTTTCAAGTAATACAGGGATATATTTCCTCAGGAAGAAATCTGAAGTCTTTGACAGGTTTATATAATTTAAGGCTCTCGTGGAAAACTAGACAAAGAAGAAGATAAAGGTGTTGAGGACAGATAATGATGGAGAGTTTTGCAAGAAAGAATTTTAAGATTTTTGTAAGTGTGGTATAACATGGTAGAACACTACTCCATACACACCTCAGAAAAATGGAGCTACAAAAAGAATGAATGAGACATTGATGGAAAAGGTGAAAATCATGCTTAGTGGTGTCGGGTTAGGATAGGAATTCTAGGTAGAGGGGGTGGAGACTACATGCTACTTGGTCAATAGATCACCTCCATCAATGTTGGAGGATAAGACTCCACAAGAGGTATGGACTGGTAATAAACCTTCTCTTTCACATCTGAGGGTATTTGGATGTGATGCATATGTACATGTTCCAAAGAAGAAAAGAACAAAGTTGGATAGTAAATTTGAAAGGTGCATCTTTACTGGGTATAAGGATGGTTTAAAAGGTTATAAGCTTTGGAACCCAGAAACAAGGAAGGTTGTGTACAGCCAAGATGTCGTGTTTAGAGAGGTGAAAGACTTTATTAAACATGAATTCCTACCAAAGAAACCCGAGAAGAAAGATTTTGAGCTAAAGGAGGAAGAATCAAACTCTACAGCAGAAGAGGAGTCAGAAGATGAAGAGCCTCAAACTCCAGCTGTGAGAAGACTAGCTCGAGAAAGAAAGCAGCCAGAAAGGTATATTCCATCTACTTTCTATTCAAAATTTTCTTTACCTATTAGTGATGATGATCCCAGAACTGTGAGGGAAGCAGTAGATTCAAAGGATGGAAAACTCTAGAAAGATGCAATGGTTGATGAAATGGCATCTTTACACGAAAATGAGGCTTGGGATCTGGTCGAGTTTTCGGCTGTAAGGAAACCCATTGACAACAAATGAGTGTTTAAGAAGAAGTTGAATGTAGAAGGTAAGGTGAAGAAACACAAATTTATGTTTGTAGAAAAACGTTATTCCCAAGTGTCGAGAATTGATTTTGGTGATATTTTTTCTCCTATTGGCAAGGTTGCTTCTATTAGGTTACTTTTATCTGTTGTTCTTGCTTTTGATTTTCAGGTAGAACAGATGGATGAGAAGACAACATTTGTTCACAGGGATCTGGAAGAAGAGATATACATGAAGAAAACTGAAGGCTTTGCGATCAAGGCTAAGAAAGAACTAGTATTCAAGTTAAAAAAGTCTTTGTATGGGTTAAAACAGTCACCAAGGATGTGCTATCAGAAATTTGATACATGTGTATGGGGACTTGGCTTCAACAAAAGCAAAGAAAACCATTGTGTGTATTTTAAATTAGTTGGTGACTATGTTATTTATCTATTCTTGTATGTGGATGATATGTCTCTAGTTGAAAATGACAAAGATATTATCCAGGATTTGAAGACCAAATTGTCCTCCAAATTTGACATGAAAGATCTTGGTGCTGCAAATTATATTTTGGTCATGGAAATTAAACGGGATCGAGAAAAGAGGAAGCTCTGGTTAATCCAAAGGAAGTATGTAGAGACAATATTGCAGAGGTTATATATGCAGGATAGTAAACCAATGAAGGTTCCTATTCCTGTAGCTATGAATTTGTATGCTGAACAGTGTCACAAAACACAAGAAGAGGAAGAGGACAGGTCTTCATGGCATCAAAAAGAAAAATGGTGACTTTTGGAAGTTGCCATGATGAAGGAGGAGAATAAATCTCAAAGTATGAAGTGGAGAACCTGATAAAAATAGAGGAGGAACTATTAAATTTATGAGTTACTTCTTGGACAATCCATAATCTAAAGGAACATACATGAGAAATGAAGCTAATAAGTAGGAAAAGGCCAAGATCCTTCAAGTATTTGAATATTTTCATAATTATTTGCATGATGGTAATAATTTTGATTTTATGCAAGAAGGACAATTAGTGATTTTAGGATGAGGACAAAAAGGGGAGATTCAAACAAATATGTCTCATTAAATGGAATTTTTAGTTCATATTCATCTAGCAAGTATGGAAAAAAGGCCTATTTTGAGAAATAACTAGTCTCTTGCAAATAATAAATTTACATATTATGTCATGTACATCGATGGATATTTCTATAGAAACCTTCTTATTTGTAAAATGATAGGGTTACATATTTTGAAAATTCGCTTAACAGCAAGTGGAAGCAACAAGTTTGAGGAAGGGAAGAGGTATCAATTGAGAACATGTATTTTTTTAAATACTACTATAAATAGGAAATAGGGTTACACAATGAGAGGAGATGGATATTGAGATCAAGAACTTGGGTATGCTAATGAAAAGGGTACTTGAGAAGTGATGCCTGGGAGACGTGGGATCAGTCGGATAAAAGACTTGGTTGGCTATGAGAAACTGCCTCATCAAAGTAAATGGAAGGAACCAAGAAACAAAAACATTTAGCACCAAACAAGTTTATGGATCCATATCACATTCATAATATTTTGTAATCGATGTTTTGAACCAACAACTGTGGTTCATCTTCACGATGAAAATAAGAGATATGAAAGATAGATTCACCAAGGTTTTAAATTAATAGATAAAGGAACTGAAAATAAAAAGGTGACAATAAATCCTCAAAAATCTAAATTTTATTAACAATTAGAAATTTAAAATATATTGATCATTAATGCTATAAAAATTATATAAGTTTTATTACTGATACAAATATAAATTATTGAATTGTGCGTGTGTGTGTGTGTGTGTGTGTGTGTGTGTTTAATGTTTATAAATATTTATTGACTAATTAGTTATAATGTGTGAAATCCAATAATTAATATCATTTATTATATGATAGGTATAAATATGGGTTCACATTACTAAAATAATATAAAATATTATTAATAATGTGACATATTCAGGACACTTCAGAGGTGGGGAGGGGAGGATTGGGAGAGGTTGATTTTGATGTTAAAGTGGGAATCAAATTCTCACTTATAGTCCATTCTTCATCTCTATTAAGTTTATTAGGGTGCTTACTAATTTCTATGGATTCTCTAAATTTTATATGGAAATAGTAATCAAATTTATCTAGGATGCAATTATTTTCAATACAAATTTAATGTTTAGTTTTATCCGAATGATCTGCTAACGTAGAAGTCTTGGAATGATTATGCTTAATGTCAATAGAATGCGCCTAGATTCTAGTGTTGATTGATCTTCCATTTTAATCTACATATGTTTTTCCACAAGAAAAAGGAGTTAAATAGACACCTTTATGGCACTTAGGGTCAGTGGGATCTTTTACAGAATTTAGGCAACTGTGAATGGTGTTTAGAGGCTTGAAGGTGGTTAAAATGTTATTATTTTTTAGGATGCGGTAAATTTTAGTGGTGGTCTCGAGAATGTATGGCAGGATAATATGGGATTTTGGAAGAATAAGGACAACAATAGAACAATAAATAAGAAAAAGTAGTGAGAAACAACACATTTTTTAATCTTAGAGGATGCAATCACCAAAAGTACATGATCGAGAGGTTATGAAAATTTTTCAACCTCAGGAGTCTAATGCAACAACATTAACCCTAGGTAGCTCATTTTTATCTAGAACTCAGGGAAATAATGAATTAGGGGAATTTTGAGGTCTAAAATGGGCATCCTAAGGAAAATAATAAAATAATAATTAAAAAAATAAAATAATATTTATGAACTTTTAAATAAAAGGAAAGGAAATTATTTTCTTTAATTGTGTTTTTGGCTTATCTCTATGTAGGTTTACTAAAATGTCAAGTGTAGGCACCCATTGGATGCTAAATTCAACATCCAATGAGTACCCACTCTGCATACTTATCAATCAACCCACATTAAAAGAAAATGAAAATACATGCAAAAAGTGTATTCAAATAATTTGTTGAACATGATCTTTCATGTATTTTCAAATATTTTTTATATGGGTCTACTTAGAAATATATAGAGTTGGAATTTGTTGGTTGTGGAATTGAATTATGCATCCAACAAGTGTCTACACTTGACATTTGAATAAATCTATAAGGAGATAATCCAAAAATACAATTAAAAAAATAGTTTTCTTATTTTCCCTCCAAAATATTTTCCCTTGGGGATCACATCATCATCTCCAATCCTATTGATTCTTTCAAAGTTGTTTTTTTTAGTACATATTCTATTTTGAGGCCCATATTTTACCTCAAAATTCCCCTAATGAAATTTCCAAAGGGGAATCTATTTCCCTCAATTTTAATTTGTATAAGATTAGAAATAGTAGGTTTTTTATGTAACTACATGTGCCTTGATTGTAGAATTATTTGGCTTGTTCATGTTATTAGGTTGTTTTTGATAAGCTAGTGTGTTGGCCAAGTGGGATTTTCCAAATTTAACAAGTGTTAAGAAGGCTATCAAATTGTCCTTATTCTATTAATATATTTTCTTAAGAAAAAGGAAGATATATAACTCTTTATAGTTAAAGCTACCTAAAGAGTCTTGAGGGAGATCAGAAAAAAAAAAAAATAAAAAAAAAAATAAAAAAGCAAAAAAAATAAACTCAAAGAGTAGAGCTCAAATAGAGAGGAGAGTTATGGCATAAAGGCCATATACATTCTCTGTAAATATCCCTTGCTAGAATAATAGAGGGTGGTTTTCCAAATATGGTTGCATACGTGTGTGTGTGCCTATTATCTATTAAATCTACAGGAATGAATTATATGACACTAGTTCCTAACGCAATGAGGGGGAACAAAGTTATATTAGTTCAAGAGGAAAGAAGTCATAGTTTTCTATATATGCACGGTTGAAGCCCAAATCGAAGGCATAGAGAACTCAATCAAAACATGTGGAGGAGTGTTGCCAATAAGAATACCAAACAATCCTCGAAGATGCACCTTATAGATGATTAGAGTTGATGATAGGCAGTCATCCTTGATGACATCTCTTAGGCCTGCAAGTTAACAGGAGTTATGATGCGTTACTAAGAGATTGTTTGTTGGACGAAGTCGCAATGGGCAGAGATCTTCGTGGTTGAATTTCATTCACATGTCGAGGACGAATGACTATGTTTCTAAGTGTCATAGAAATACAAAGTTTCAGCTAGCCGAAACCCATGCAGGAACGAATCAATTAGAATCGTCAAACTTATCAATGGGAGGGAATCATGGTGGACCTCCCTCTCTGCATACGTCGTAATGGGCCCCCCACTACAAGCCATCAATTTCATCAATCCTACAAGACTCCTACACCAACGCATAAGGTATAACCTTGCTGAGAGAAGAAAAGGTTTAGGTCATGTGGGGAAGAGAGAAGATGAAATACTAACAGGGTTTGGGGATAAAGTGTAGTGAGAAATAGGGAAAGACTAGGTTTCGAGATGTAGGTGTGAGACCTGGGGAAAAATTATATGTGGAATCTGCAGGTTAGACTAGAAAATAAAGTTAGAACTATAGAAATTTTTCACAATAGTTAGTGTTAGTTGTATTAGATAATATAATACTCCAATATCAATATCTAAGTATTTTAATTTAATAATTTTCTGGATGTTAGAGGGAGGTCAACAGGTTGTGCTTTAGGTTTCAACAAAAAGAATTTTAAGGGTGGTCAACATTTGGGGAGCTGATGGTTTTCTAGGTACTGACCACTTTTCCCCTTATATCAATATGCCCCTCGAACTCATTAACATATATGGACCTTGTCACAACATGGAGAATTTTTGGGATAAACTGTTGAATGTAAATTTCATGCAGCCTCACAATTTCATCATTAGTGGTGACATAAATTTATCATTAGGGCATACACAATCTTGGGGCAATAGGGCTTAGACTAACCCCCTGACATCCTTCTTTGAATTATTTATGGATTCATGTGATCTCTTAAACATAGTTTCTAAAAGGATTGTGCCAACTTGGAGGAACAGAAGAACTGAGGAGGATGGACTGGCTAGAAGACTAGATCATTTTTTTATTACGGCTACTTTGTTATATACATTGGATCGTATCCATCAATGGGTGGGATCGAGGGGTTTATCGGCCACTCCCTTATTTCCATGGAGATTATGGAAACCAACCATAAACCAAACTTCCCTTTCAAATTTAATGCTACCTGGATCACTGAAGTTGATTTTCATAAATTAGTACTTGATACCTCGACACACTATGGTTTAGACAACCATTCCTCCCTCGCTGAGTAATCACATGTAACTTGGCTCGTTTAAAATCGAAAACCATCAGTTGGGCAAGAGAAAGAGCCAAAATGATGAGGCTGACTCACTGCTGATTGAAGGGGTCCTTAAGCAAATGGAAAACTCGAGGATTACAAGCTACACAAATTATGAATGAAAGGATCTACTGATCAAATTGGAAATTGAAAAGTCTATCTTCTAAGATAGAAAGAGGATTTTTTACGCTTAGAGAGCAAAGTGATATGGCTAAAGGTTGGGCATGAAAACTCAAAGTTCTTTGAAGAATTTGCTAGGGGGAGGAAAAATACTAATACTATCTCGGAATTTCGGGATCATACTAGCAGGGAGGCCATCACTTTTAACCAACTAGTAGATATGGGCATCATACATTTCTATCATATATTCAAGGTGCTAAGGCAAGCCTCCATAGTTGAGATCTTCTTAATTGTTGAATTTTTTCCTAGATTTGTTGAGGTTGAAGAGGCGACGAGCCTAAATAAGCCAGTAACTTTAGGAGAAATGGAAGTTGCATTGAAATGTTTCAAAAGAGATAATATTTCAGGCTTGGATGGGTGGCCTATAGAATTCTACATTAAATTATTCGATCTCATTGAGCCTGACATCCTATTGGCAATTGAGGAATGCAGACTTTCTAGCCAGATGTATGAGGGCTTCAACTCGACTTTTCTAGCCCTTATCCCAAAAGTTGATAATCCTCTATCTTTTGACACTATTGGCCTATTTCCGTCTACAACTGTATTTAGAAAATTATCTCCAAAATTATTTCTATGCACCTTAAACCCTTATTGTCTAAGATGTTCTCCAAGGAACAATTTTCTTTCCTCAGCCACTGACAAATTCATGAAGCCATAGGGACTGCATAGGTAGGACTCCACTCGATAAAAAAAAAAGAACAACAAATCTATCATCCTCAAAATTGATCTTTCAAAAGCTTTTGATCATGCAAGTTGGTCATACCTTCAACTTATCTTTATTCATATCGGCTCCCCTGATATTTTCATTAATTAGATCATGTGTTGCTTCACTGTTTCATCCTATAGCATCCTTATCAATGGGGTTACATTGAATTTTTTCCATGCTAAACAGGGTCTGAGATAGGGATGCCCTTTATCCCCTTTGTCATTTCTATTGATCATGGAAGGATTAAGTAGACTGTTAATAAATTCTTGTTTAGAAGGGTCTCTGGGAGGGGTAATGATATTGGATGTGTCTTATCTCTCACATCTATTGTTTGTAGATGATGTGGTTATTTTTTTAAATGGTTCATTCCATGATACCACTTGTTTCAAGAAAAATCTATCATTGTTTTGTAAATCTACAGGTATGGAGCCCAATTACAACACATTCACGATCATTTTAGTGCCTTTCCTCCAAAATGAGGAAGCATATGTGTTACAACAATTTGATTTTTTCAGACAAGAGCTGGGGACCGGTCTCAAATACCTTGGTTTCAGGCTCAAGCCAAATGGATACCGTATCACTGATTGGTCATGACTCATTGCAAAAATTTAAGGTCGCATAAATATTTGGCAGCAGAGATGCCTCTCGAGGGCTGCTAGACTCACCCTGATTAAATCTGTGTTGGAGGCCATTTCAGTTTACTACATGACTCTTTCCTGGATTCCAAAAGGTATCATCAACAAGATACAACAAATATGGTGTAGGTTCTTATGGCAGGGGAAAAATGTGGAGGTGAAATTTTGCTCGGGTCTGCTAGGACAGGATAGGGAAACCTAAGAAATTGAGTGGTTGGGGTATAAAGGACCTCCATGTTTTTGCAAAGGCACTGACAGCTAAGATGGGATGGAAAATTATCAAGTGAAAGAGATTATGGAAAGAGGTTGTCTATTATAAATATATTCATCCCCTATCTGTAATTGACTAGATGTGAAGACCCGCCCAGTGCTTATCCGATGGATCGATAATATGGAAGGCCATCTCACAGTCAATAAGAATTATTAAGGATGTCTTGGCTGGCATATTGGGAATGGTGAGCAGGTTAGACTAGGTATTGATGTTTGGTCTAGATGTGGGAACGCCTACATTCTCCCATTGGCTTTGCGTCAATTCCTATCAATGGTTGCCTTCACCTAGATTTCCCGCATGACTGGTGACAGACATTGTACAAATGGCTAGACTCTCAAGACCTTGGCATCCTCGACAGATGGAGAAGGACATGGCATCGATTTGTAGGAGCTCTAGAGGAAGAAAATATGAGAACTACTATGTTGGTTGATGAAATCATCTGGGCCTTAGCTCCTCATCATCAATATACACCAAAGGATGGGTATGGATATCTCATGTATTCTCATAACCCAGGGGATGCTTGCTAGTGGTGGTGCCCTCTATGGAAACTAAAATCACCTACATACATAACTATTCATGTGGTGTATTCTATCAAATAAAGTACCCAAGGAGGTAAAACTTATGCAAAATGCTTTTCATGGTCTCTTCAGATGCTATCTTTGCCATGAAAACATTGGCGATATTGATCACTTATTCCTTCACTTCCCCGTTGTTGGTCAACTATGGACTCATATTACAATGACTATCAACATTACCCACAAATCAGAAGGTCCACACATCGTTTATGCCTAGCATCATTGGGGGATAGAGGCTTCCACTCAAAAAGTGAAAAACCTCCCTTTGATTGTAAGCTGAGGAATTTGGTTGAACAAGATTTGTTGTATCTTCTAGGATGCTCTGACCCATTATCTAGTGACTTGCAAATATATTGCTACCATATACAACCCGATTCCTGATGATCCTAGACAACAACATGATTGGGTCATCACTCTAGAAGTTATAGATAAAAACATCCCTTTGGCTTATTTCGATGGGTCTGATCGGGTCGCTGGCTATGTCAGGGGTTCTACTCCATATAAATGAACATATTTTATTCCAAATCAAAATGGGTTTAGGGAGAGGCATAAATAACTATGTAGAATTCAACAGCCTAAGACACCTTCTCATCTTTTCTCTGGAACAAAACGGCCACAGGATTCAGATTTTTAGGGACTCTCAGCTTGTTATAAATTGGATCAGCTTTGCATATCATTGTCACTTTCACACACTCAAGGGTTTACTGGATGAAGTCATCACTCTAAAATCACAATTTGATTTTATTCTACACTCTCATATATAAACAGAAAGGAATGTGGTCACTAATTGTCTATCCAAAGAGGTCGCGCAACAAATCACGGGACAGTGGCTGATACATGAATTGAGAGATAGAGTCTTTTTCTAGTTCTTTCATCGTCCATTCATTGAATTGGATGGAAACATTTCTGACTTATCTTCAAAAAGATCATTGAACATATTTTTGTTTTTTGTATATTTACAACTCTTGTTTACTAAACGCACTATGCATTTTTTTATATACCTAGGGGGGATAATATGGGGTACAAAGGGAGGTACACAAGGGAATAATGTAATAATGGGATCGACCATAGTAATAAATAAGGTGGTTAACTCGTATCATGTAAGGGACCACACGTGGTTAGTAATAATATAATGGGCCCACGGTATTAGATAGATGGTACTGAGGGAACCATAGTAATGACCCATGGTATTGTATGTATGAGGGCTACATAGAGGCTAGAGACTCGACATTGAGAGATGTCAACGATTATTGTATGAACAGGCATATGGCTTGTGGAGTGTTCTCCTTCCTTAAGGAGTGAATGTATGGTGTTGCCCTACCTTAAGGGTTGATCAATAAAGAAGCATTTCTATCTATTCAAATCTTGTTATTTATGGATTTATTTGCATTGTCTTATATTTACATATCAGATATTTAACAAGTGGTATCAGAGCTATAACAAGTGGTATCAAGGCCGTCATAACAAAATTTTTCCGAAAATTTGAAATGACCACAATTCTGTCAATATTGCTCAGAATCCCTACTATGACCTATTTTCGGAAATGGAACAATCATTCTGCATCTTCCCATGTAGTAAGCTTATAGATCTAGGCAATGGAATTTCAGATCCACACTGTAGCTCTCCCGCCATCACCAAAAATTCTGAAAAAAAAAAAAGCGCTGATTTTAAATCAATGATATCTCCCTTATCTAGACTTTGATTCGACTACATTTTTTTTTTTTAAATCGGGTATTTTTTCAGAAAGAATCCAAATCTACAATTACATTTTGCAGATTTTTCCCCAAAATGGACAAATATGTGCCACAAACTTGCTACCCCGAAGAAATATCTACAACACCACTGATTTTTAGGTCAGGAATATCTCCTTCATCTAGACTCCGATTCGGCCGATTTTTTTTTTGAAATCGAGTATTTTTTCACAAAGAATCCATATCTGCAATTATATTTTGTAGATTTTCCCCAAAATGTATAGATCTGATCTGCAAACTCGGCGCCCTAGAAAGTTCCTGCAAAAAAAAAAAAAAAAATCTCCACTTTTGCCTAAGAAAGTGCTTTGATCCCACTTGTTATAGATCTGATATGAAAATATAAGATAAGACAAATATACCCATGAAATAGTAAGATCTGAATATAGAAATTCTTCTCTATTGATATCGAACCCTTAAGGTAGGGAACACCATACATTCACTCCTTAAGGAAGGAGAACACTCCACAAGCCATATGCCTATTCATATAATATTCCTTGACACCTCTCAATGTGGAGTCTCTAGCCTCTATACAGGCTAATGTTGTACTAAAATTGAATTTCACTGTGATACATTAGGGTGATTTTATATAAAATAAATGTTTTGTTATTCATGTTGAAGCAAGTGTCTGGGTTTTTTTCCTTATTTATATTGATCAAGATAACTTTAAGGCTTTCATTTGCTCTTCTTCTTTAGCTAAATCAAAAGAATGATTCAGCCCCATGTTTAGAGGATTTTCACGTTATAGTTGGGATGAAAAGGGTTTCATCTTCTCTTCTTCTTTAGCTAAATAAAAAGAATGATTTAACCCCATGTTTAGAACATCTGCACTTTATAATTGAGACGAAAACAATTCCTTTGACAAAAAATTTACATTAATGGTCCAACTATTGCTTCTTGTACAAAGTGATGCTTATCAAGCTATTGCATGCTACAACTTTCTCTGCTCAGGATCATATTCTTGACAGTTTTTTGACACACAAAGTCTATTTTGAACTGGTAGGGTCCAAAAGAAGGGAACTGGTGGATGAAATTTGGAAATCACAATGTCTTAGGATATTGACCAATGCCTCAATTTTCCTACTTAGCAGACAATGGCAACATGATTGAATGGGGTGATGAAGATGTTAATGCTGAGATAAATGGGGAACACTCCACTCATATGGGCAGTGCTCATTTCCCAAATGAAGGATTCAGAAAAGCTAGTTACTTTTGGAATATTCAGGTAGTTGATGGATCGAATAATCTTAGAGCTCCAAAGTACCTACACCGAGGCATCCAACTGCTATGATGTTCAGAAAGGCTACGAGAACGCTTGGGGTGACTACTTCTATTATCGAGGTCCTCAAAAAGTGTAGATGGTTCCAAACTAATATTGTAGATGGTTAACATAAATGAAATTATTTGTATGGCTCTTTCTGTATGAGATTCTCAAATATATTTTTCATCCTAAGATTAAGTTTTTGAGGTTTTCCTTTTATCTTTATATGAGTAATTCCATATGCCTTCCAAAATGAATTTCATTGTCCATAAAAGACTCTGGGTCTAAGTTTTATTTAAACAAATGATCATACTTAAACACAACATTATTTTTTCTATTGAAAACTGAAAGGCTATATTACCATATTTCCTTTCTTATGATCCCAAAACCATTTTGGTGGAGTTTCCATGTTGCAATCTTTTTATTTTTTTTACTTCTTGCCATTCAATGTTTTATTTTTTTAACATTTGTAACTCTTATTAGAAAACACAAGGTCACGTGTCCTTCCAAACCAGGCAATAATATTGAGGCTAAGTCTTTTCTAAATGCTTGAACCAGGTTGACTACTTTCCTAGAACTTGGAGAAACTTCTAATAGAAATAGTGATATAACCATGGGATTTATATTCTTTTGCATGACAAAACTTGGTCTCTTTTAAGTTTTAATCAAGGAAATCAACCTCTTTATAGATTTTTAAATCAGATCTAGCATTTTTTTTACTAATATCGATATAAGTAAGGTAGTATATTATTATTATTATTCAATAACTTCTAAAAAAAACATATGCTCTTAACTATTAAGCCTACTCAAATTATATATACTTGACTCAAATTTAAATCCAACGATTTTGCACTGATATATATACTTGAATCAAATTTAAATCCAATGGTTTTCTATCGATATATGACTTATATGACAATATGTATTTAGTTGTGAGCGTGATAGGTTTTCTTTTGTAACATCAACTTATTTGAAAACTGTCGCTACTGACTAGGGCTACCACTACGAAAGTCGCTCTCTTGTTTTATTTGATTCTTTTCCAATCTAATGTGAAGCATTAGAAGCTAAAAATAACACTAACTCTTTGGTGTCCACCATGACAACCACTGCTCAAGCATAGTGTCTTTACAAGCACGTGATGCCTTAGCCAAGAAATTGTACAGTTCCAGCTTACAATTGGGTCAACACACCTAAAATTCATCGAAACTTTCCCATCCAACGACCCTTTCATCGTCCTGGAACTTTATTTAAATGTCACTGAGACTGATTCAATAGGGTAATTCATGACTTGCCTGTCCTTCCCATTAGTTGTCCATCCCCTGCGCATGCAGACATCTACCAGCACCAAGACAGCTTAGTCCTGAAATGAACTATCCGGTTTTCACCCGACCAAATAAGTCAGAAGATCAGAATTTCGTCAATGATTTTTCTTTAGCATGAAGTCAATGAATACACATGCACGTAATTGAAGGCAACGAGAGACTTCTATCTCACAATTTCAATCCTTATAAATTTTTTCATCTTCCAATATTTCCTCATCCAAGTCTTCCAACTCTGTCACTACTATATGTAGGGAGGTTTTAAGACAATATTTGAGTCAATTGTCTTAACTTAAGATCAAAGGAATCTTGTGTATTGTCTTAAATATTGTCTTTAAGTGGGTGTCTCAAAATATAATGTCTCAAAAATTTGTCCCTATAAAGGCAATATAGAACGCATATTATTATTATTGTCTCTATAAAGGCAAGAATTATTGTCTATTAAGAGACAATTTCATTTGTCTCTCTAGAGACAGTTTCATTTGCTTTGTAGAGACTATATGTCCATAATTCAAACTAGTGTCTCTTAGAGACAATATAAAAAAATATTTAAAAATAAATAAATAAAATCATTTTGAATGTTCTTTCAAAGTAGTTTCACATTCAAAGTTCCCAAATAGTTACCTTAAATATTTGTTGTTTATGGATACCAACATAATAAAAAATAAATAAATCCATTATTTTTAACGCTAACAACAAAGTAATTTTAAATCTAAACGAAAAAAACAATTCTGGAAAGAAACATTGAAAATAATAAGGCAAGACACTTTTATTTTCTAAAAATGCACTCACGTCATTTGAACATGCAGGATCCTTAGTTGGAACTTCATTTTAAGACATTATGAGTCAAAAAGGAATGTTCTACATTTCTCCATCCTACAAGAGGGTTTACTCTCTAACATAGAAATTCAAAGCTTCAATCACATTAAATGGTGGAAATTAAATTCATATCCAGTTGTTAAACCATAATTTCAATACCCTTGTATAGTTGGAATTGGCTATACGAATTTTAATTTACAATTGATTGGAAATTCTGTCTTCATGAAGGTTTTAGAAAAGATGAAAAATTGACACAGTTCCTTGCAACATGATATAGGCCAATTCTCAATATATTGGTGGCCTACATAATTATCTTCTCCACTATTGGCTTTCACAAATCAAGTTGGCTCCATCTCCTATTGCAGCCCAAGAATTGCTGCAATTGGTATCCAAATTGGTGCTGATATAGTTCCCGAGGAAGCTTCATATCCAATGAATCTAATTCGGGTAATGAACTATTATGATCAACTTCATAACAAGTTGAAGTTGCAGAAAAGTCTCTATCACTAGATTTTTTTCTGGGCAGTTAATCGTTTCTTGGAGGCACACTAAACCACCCATCCTTCTTCCTATTAAGAATAAGATAATAAAATCCTGTAGGGCATGTTTTATACCATTGCTCAACCATTTCCAAGAGAGCTACTTACTGAAATAAAACAAAATAAACGTAGTGCGTACCTGAAATAGAAATGTGTGCACTCTTAGTATTTCTTCATTATCACTTGCCTTGTCGTGCCTTGCCTGATTCCCTAGAGCACCTACAAATGCAATAGTAGAGTCATTTTATTTTTTATAGTAAAAACCCCTACCATCTTTATAATAATTAAAAATTGAAAGGTCCACATGCGGTAGCTCAAGTGGCAATGGCTGTGGAAATGAAGTCTCAGTGAACCGGAAGTCTTGGGTTCAAACCTTGGGCTACCCTTCCCCTATAGCGGGGTGTGTAATGGACATGAAAATAGGAGAGTCCTACCAAAGCTTACAAAAAAACAAAAAAAAATTGAAATAAAAATAAAATTCTACAAAATTATTAAACTCTCAATATAAAAATGGCTCAAAAAATAAATCAATATACTCTTTAATATAAACATAAATTTTAATGATGATACCATCTCTATTTTTGGTTGGTAGCACTGT
This sequence comes from Pinus taeda, assembly GCA_000404065.3. NCBI lineage: Eukaryota > Viridiplantae > Streptophyta > Pinopsida > Pinales > Pinaceae > Pinus > Pinus taeda. Next base: position 60,028 of record APFE030997691.1, on the reverse strand, counting down.
TTGTTCCCAATAAAAGCCCAAAAATGTCGTGAATGCTAGTGAAAATACTAGGTAGGTTTCAAACCCTTTTAAAATGAAAGTACATTACCTATTTTTCTTTGCAGTGGGATGGGAAGTATTTGACAACTCTTATTAGAAGAGTGAATAGAATCTCTGACTAGAACTTGTAGAATCTCAATCAACAATAATACTCAACAATCATATGGGATTTTCCCTAAATGAGGAGATAGGGGAGAGAAAAGTGAAGTCTTCCACCTAGCCAGATGACGTCAGATCAAGTGGTGATTGAACTGGAAAACATGAAATAGAGAAGAGGCAAGTTGGTTCAAAACATAATAAATGTCCTCCTTCCCAATGAACTACTAAACTGGATGGTACTTTGACTATTACAGTAAATCATAAAGAGAACTCTTCCACAAATAACATTAATTATTACAATAATGAGTTGGGAAGCATGAGAAAATGAGTTCAATGAAGAGAGGTTGAGCAGAATGAATCTTCATTCAAAAGGGTTGGTGGTTTACATTCCCTTGGAGTGTTGGTAGTGCAAAGTATCACCAATCTAGTCTACTAGCAATTGCCGCAAATGGTGCAAAGACAGGCCGACAGATTTTTTAAATTATTAAAATAATATGAGGAATGCATTTGTAAATATGTAACCCATATATATTGACAAATTTAAATTTTAGTGGTGTATAATTGTTTAGTCTTATGTAGTGTGGCCTTATGCATACAAGTGATGGCTTCAAGGTGGTTGCCCTAGGGTAACTAGTTTAGCATTCTACGTGCCTCTTTTGAATGCAAATGCAATATAATATAAATATACACATCAATATAAAATAGATGCTCCTGTGACACTCTACTTATGAGGTTTTTTGGTCAATGACACTTCCACTTTGTTGCGTGTTCTCACAACTTATGTTGAAAGAAATTTAATAAAAGAGCGAATTAGAGATATATCATAAGATCTATACCTTCAAGTGACATAAACGATATTGATATGCTGAAGGATAAATCATTTAACCACAGTGAAGGAAAAACATGATGACTAATTTCCCAATCAAGAATTTTATGGAGTAGTTTGCAGCAATTAATAAATCTATCATATAGGAAGATGCATCTTCGAAGCTACAATATCCAAAAATAGCATATGGTGGGAACAATAGTAGTAGTTACAAACCCAAGTGAAGTAGAAATATTTTCAGGAAATTAAGGAGATGTTAATACACAAGGGTGTATAATATTGACAGACTCAGATTTTAGGCCTCCTAAATGAATACAATGGAGAAAAGTGAGTCTTTGTTTGGAAGCAGCTACCCTTATTGGCCAACAGTTAAAATTTGAAATGGTTATAGAGGAATAATAGAGGCAATTGTTAAGATTTGAAATGGCTGTTGAAGAATAATATATGAAGCATTTCTCACACTATATGCCTACCTCTGAACAAAAAAGCTATGTGGAAAGGCATTGTGAAAGCAACCAAGGTGAGGAAATCTTGATGGTAGTGATTCATGCAACAACAAATAGATTGTTTATAAAGATGGGCAGTGAGCACCATGAATGTCTATGTCAGTAACAGTTGGATAAAGAGAATGGAAGAGCGAATTAAAGCCATATATCATATGAATATTTGACTTTGAGTGGCATGAAGAGTTGGTTATGCTGCGAAAAAATATCGAGAAATTGCCAACACAAAATTCAAGGAGCAATTTGTAGCAATTAATCAGTCTATCGCAGACGACGGATAAAGTAAAAAAATAGAAAAATTGTAGACTCAGAGTTCAAGGAGCATTTGGGAGAAATTAATTAGTCTATCACAGATGACGATACATCTTCTAACCTGCAAGTATCCCAAGGGAGCAACTAGTGAGAACAACAGTAGCAAGTGCAAAAACAGATGGAGCGGATGCATTTTCAGCAAACTTGGGAGAAATTAATACACACGAGTTGTATGAAAGGACTCAGTTGTTGGCCCTCCCCAGTAAATGTTGTGTAGAAAAATCATTAGAGCGGACTTGCTTCATTTCTTGGTTTCTATATTGATCACGTTGCAGTGATCTTACCCACAATAATACTATATCTGCAACTATGGAATCTGGAACCGTATTTTGATGTAAGGATGTAGATTTTTAGGTTTTTAATGGAGCAAAAAATAGTACATAGATTTTTTTGGTTGTTTTCTGATTTGTTTGTGAGGTCATTTTCACTTCTGAAGTAATAGATCCATAATTCTATCATTAACTTATAGATTATGGAAAAGTGTAACATTGAAAAGAGTTGAGAATACATACACAGTTTCCTTCTCAGGTGTGGTTGCCAAAGGTGGTTCCGGGTACTTTTTCTCCAATATCTGGGTTATGACATCGGAGTCTGGAATCCACTTATAATCAATCTTGATGACAAGAACCTTTCCTTGAGGATTCATATGCAAAAACTTGTGCACCAACATCTTCAACTTAGCTCCCCCCTAATTTCCCACATAAACATAGGCACAGTCTCACACTCGTAGTCGGTTTTAGACATAGCCATAAAGAAATGGCCTACAATGAAAATGAAAAATAATATATGGACCTCAGAACTAGAAAGTTACCAGTCAGGTTTGGTACTGGTATCAATGAGCTTCATGTTCCATGGGACATGTTTTTCCTCAAGAGTAAGAAAAACCCTCTGGCTGAAGGGACCTGCTCAAAGATGTGTTCAATACATTAAGATTTACTTCATACATTAAAATGCCTAAAATGCACTGATAGATGACAAATTGTTTGACAAATAAGGATGAAATAAAAGCCAGCAAATGAAATATTGAATCGTTCTGCTAAAAAAGGGGAAAATGACAGGAAAATTACTTACCAATCTACTGAAGCCTTGGAAATTTACTAAAGGCTTGGCATTCTAAAATTTTAACTTGACACACTCTCCTCCCATGACTCGTAGTTTAATTCTTGTACATTATCTTTTCTGAAGATGTTAACATGATGTAACCCCTCACAACTATAATACTATGCTTATTTCTAGTGCTTGGATTCCAGTGGACAAGGATCTCTAGTGAGAAATGGTATGCAACGATGGAAGAAGCAACTTAAGGTCACTGCTACACAACCTTTTAAGCTCCAAATGGAGATAAAATGCAAACAAAATACTTAGCCAATTTATTCAGTTTTTGTGGCTAATTCATTTCTCACACATGTAGTTTTATGTAGCGTTGCTTGATCACTTCTTGTTTAGGAATATTTACATTTATTTATAATGTAGGCATGTAATTTATCAGAGGATATCATTAAGAATAGAACGTTCATTTCCTTCTCTTTCATTTCAACCCTGTCTAGGGTTATAACTTGCTTGACTTCCTTAAAATTGTTTCTATGATTTCCTTGTAAATGGTTCCCTAGAACTAACTTTGCACTTTTGATCTGTTTCTTTTTGTAAACATTTGGATGTCTCCTAATTCCTGTCTATGAATAACAGTTGTTTTCTTCCTTTTATTAATTTTTTGACACAAGTTCTATAATTGATCCTGATCGTAATCTTAAAAATATGCTTCTCACAGTGTGAATCATATTATGTAAGGTAATATGAAGGGAACTACAGTAATATGAGTTCCCCAGTCAAGTTAACAATCCCCTGGAATTGGATTGATTGTTGCATGTTGGATTGTCATAGTTTAATAGGGACGTGACAAAATCTCTTAAACAAACCTACTAATAACTAGATTAACATTCTAGCAATGTTTTAATTTAGTGGTATGTTTAGTAGTGCGCATGTTTCATACTCTTTCTCTTAGCTTGTAATGCATGCTCGACAACCTTCCTCATAATCATGTTATTGATTTCTCTCCGCCTGGAAATAAATGCATTTGCCTATCCATCTTTGGATTTATCCAAAATGGAAATAAATTTCCATGATGTAATGAGTTCTAACAACTTGCAACAAAGAGGCCTCATGAAAGAGAGAGAGTTCATGAAGAAGCTCCAGGAGATGGTCAATGAGGAGGAAAAACTTCGAATTCCAGTTGCACAAGGGTTACCATGGACAAAAAATGAGGCAAAGGTTACTGTTGAATGAAAGTTATATGTTTACTGGAGTCCAAATTTTGTATATTTGTATCAATAAAATATCTCTAGGCATCATCTGAATCTTTTGCATCTGTGTTGGAATGACAATGTTTGATAAAGCTCCCTATGAAAGAAAGCACTAAACCATTGGATGTGAAGCTTCACACTGAAATAACGGCAGTTTACCGTGTTTAATTTGACCACATTGTAAGGCATAATTTTTTTCTCTCTATGATTTGTAACGCCGTTTAAATTTACACAACCTTTAATCATATTCTTCTGTGGTGAATCAAGTAGATTTAAGAAAGACTCAAAGCCATACAACAAGAAAGGCTAGAACAGGAGATATTGCAGAAGGTATGTATTCTTGGGTCATTTTGTTATCTTGTTTTTCTGAAACCTATAAATTAGCATAGTGAGGCATGCATTTGACAACTGAATTCAACAGTTCGCCGAAGAAGAGGAGATCAAGAGGTTGAGAAAAGAGTTGGTTCTGCATGCTCAACCAATGCCCTTATTTGACCGACCTTTCATTCTAAAAAATTATGGTTTCTTATTGTACTAAGCAAGATGTTTATGTTTCTATTAACAAGATGTCTAAACAAGCTAAGACCTTCTTGTGATTACAAATTGAACAAATCACCAAAGGTTCCAACCATCCTCAAGGAGCCCAGGTTCCATATTCCTAATCATAAAAGAGAAAAGTCCATATCATGGAATGATTTCAATGCTTATCAATAAGAAATTCCAGAATGATGGAATATATCTGTGTACAACTACATTATGTAGTCTGGAAAAAAATTAGTTTTCTTTGAGATTCAAGTTGGTCGCTCATCAAAGATTGAGATTTTTTGAATCTCTGGTCACTCTGTGTTTTGGTTCGTCAAGCCCAACCAATATAGTGTTAGTTTTGCAATTACAGGTGAAGAGAAGATACAAAGTGTTGCATTTAGTATATCAAGGAATGCTACCTATTCTGTCTGCTCATATAGACAAAATTGACAATGAGGTTTTTAGTTTATTTATATTTTTAGGCATTTGTTTCTTAACAAATGTCAAGTTAATATATGTTAGCTTTCTTCAAGCAGTGCTTTCTTATAATTTTGGCTCGATAAAATGATCAAGATAACTTTTCAAGGGACTATTGTTATAAGAGTGTGAATGTTTAGGTCTAAACAATCTAGCATTTATAATCCTGTTGCAAACTTATATCCAACCAAACTAACTTAATTGTTTCCCTGCAAACTGACATATTTGGAATATCATATATCTATTACACCATAATGTTTTCAAGCATTGAGAAATATACAAAATTTCCATGGTTCTATATCCATATTCATGTTATATATGTAGCAGGACATGGATTTTAATCTAGGAGCATGTATTATATTTGAACCAACTATTTAGTTTGATTCTGTTATATAGATATAACTAGTCCACTCGAGTACTCTACACATTATTATGAGATTGAAACATCATTGGAACATGACCGTTGAAAACTGAGGCTTCCTCTAAACAAGTGTAACGACCCAAAAATAAATGTAAATATTTTATTTACCGTTGTAAGAAAATGAAACTAAACAATATTATTATTTTATGTTTATCAAAGTAATATTATTAATTTTCTGGAAATTAGAAAGTGTTTGGGAAATAACAAATTTTGAAACTTCTCATGGGAGAAGTGGAAAGAAGGCAGTTGCCTGTAGAAACCTAACTACCAACTCTAACTGGCGAATGCTCCCAAGAAAAAGAGGGGAGGGGAGGAAAAATTGTGCTGAAAGGTCATACAGTAAAGGGAAAGAAATGCTAACTCTGGTGATGACCAGATAGCATGCGCACAGTGTGTAACTGACTTATAGAAGACAGTGGTCTTGCAAGAAAGCTCATGGGGAGATGGGGTCCTGATGGATGAATCTCATGGTTGGGTGGAAAGAGGAAGCAGACAACGAAGGTGAAACTTAACCGAGGAGCCTATTTAAGCTTCTTGGAAAGTACAAGTATGTAGAAATTCTCCTAGAATTAATCACCTCACTTGAAATTCAGTCACGTGTTATGAATCAAGCATGCGTTATGCGATAAAATAATGTACTATAATAGAATAGGGAAAAGAGGAAATATTGACCCCATTCTAAAAGATTATACTGTTCGGCATGATATGTATGACTGAAGCAGTAAACTAAAAAAATTGAGTACTATGTTGTTTTTTGTTGTTAGAAACAGAATTATTGTTTGATCTGTAATAACTAAAAATTATACTAGAACTTATGTACCGTTGAAGTGACAACTAGGAAGAAACAGAGAGAGCATTATTATTTCAAATAATCGACCCAAAACACGGTCCAGTAGGGAGCTAAGTTGACTGACCTGGAAATTCAAAATTAACTAGACAACACTTACCCTAGCCCAAAGATGGGATTCTTGTGAGAATCTGTGCGAATCAAAATGTCATAGGATGAAGAATCAATCCATAGACCTGGTGAACCGAAAAGTAGATAAATACTCAGGCAAACTGGTAGTACTCCTAGTAGGATTAACCAGTAGCCTTGTCTCCAAAGGAGGAAACCCAAAGGTAAACTACCAAGTTTAAGCCAAACAAGGGTTAGGATGGAAAACCCTAACAAAGATTTACCTGAGGAAATCATATACTATAGCCGCATGCTAAAAGTGGAAAATAGAAGGAGCCAGGAAGCTCTGCTCATAAATAATAAACCCTAACCTCATCTTTAACGTGAAAACGCGCAGAACATTGAAGCGAACAATCTTCGAAAACTGTAAAATCATTGTGATAAGCAAAGAATGATATAGTGACTTATCTATACACAAAACATTCAGTCCGAAGGCTTTCATTAAATATTTCTAAGACAGTACATACCTGCAGAGTCAAAGAAAAGACTCAACATGCCAAATTCGTGGTAGTCAAGCAGACATATGCACATTTTTCGAAAATGAACTTTCATAGTATATATATCATGATAACAGGACGACATCAAGAAACTCGAATTTATAATAAGAGTAAATATGTGACTGGAACCTTATATGAATAGCTTCCAAATTACATTAAATATGGAAACAAGATAGCATACATAGGAGGGTATCAAGGCCTTAACCCAAAGAAGGTATTCCAAGAAACAGTACAACATAATCTTATAAGAAAGCTCGCCATGGTCGTGGCCACATATCATGTTCTTTTATAAGAAAATATAAATACATATTATTAATTCTATAAAATTACAAGGCCCCCGACAAGAATAACAATAGAACAACAAAACAATATGGAGATCCGGTAGCCCCTACCGAAAACAAAGAGATGCGTAACCTGGAATGTAGGTCAGCTCGAGGAGATATCAAGAGGCATAAGGGGATGCTTTCCCTCTGAATAGCAACATACAATTGGGCAGATAACACCCACAACTACAATCAAAGTGAAGTTTAAGATCTTGTTGGATGCCAAACCCTTCGTATAACCCAAAACACAAATACTTCAAGGCGAAGCTTACCCAAAAAGCTTAACCGCACCGGTATCTGCTGGAATGAACCAAATCTGCAAGGGTGGATAGTTCGGGAAGCTTGAGCCCTTACTTGCCATTTCTGTATTCATAAGGTAGTAACAATTAATAAGAAGAATTTTTTAGATGACATAAAGCAACAAATCAAAAGAATTTATGAGCTCAGTGTTGTTAATCGAAAGGATTTCAGCAGCTTACCTTTCCAAAAGACAACCCAGAAATTCTTATCTAGTCCTTAGTGACAGAGTGTCCACGATATTCGAAGAACTGGATTAAGGAAGGAAGAGCAAAGCGCAAGCAAGCACCAAAAACTTAGGAACCAAATGAACCACATTCCAGCAACCAAGAATGTGCATCATCGCCGAATAGGTTGTAGACGTTGGATCCGAGATCTGAACTCTCAATCATTGATGGGGGTAGGAATCCCAAGGCATCCAGCTATGGAGGGACAACCTGCTTGTTCCACAGAGCCATGGCAGAGCTATAGAGATCATCAAGCCCTGGATCGAACGATCCACAGATAAACACACAAGGGATGAGTTAGATTCACCGTATTTGACAGGTCTCGACATGAAGTGCTGAATATTGTGCATAAGACTATGCATATTGTAATGCATAGGCTATTTAATGTATTTTCAAGTAAATTCATTGATTCAATTACATACTATAATTTTTATTATTTTCAAGTAATTAAGGTATCAAAAGCAATGAGTTATGTTCTTATCTATATGTATTGGAAAACTAAGTCAATACTACCTAATTTAACTAGCATATATTTTCAAATAATCAAGGTATAAAAAACAATGAGTTATGATGATATCTATGTGAATAGTAAAAGTAAGTCAATACTACCCAATTTAGCTAGCACTATAAATATTATTCAAAGACATAGTGATAATAATTAAAATTTTGTTGAATGCATCTATTTACTTGTCATGTCTTCACTGCTAAGTTTTGGTACAATTATAGAGTATCGCATTGTGATGTACATGTAGTCTAAAGTAAAAATTTTAAATTACAATATATTACTATATCCACTAAACATAATACAATGACCAAAAGGTACCACTACTCATACTAACATGAGAAATAATTGAGCTATCATACTAGTACGACAAATAATTGAGCTACCACTATAACAAAGAGATTTTCACTACCATGGACATAGATAAATTAGGGATTACCGTTTCACATGTTTAAAAAACTATATAGATATAGTTTCCCATTGTTACTTCTATCGCACTACTTATGACAACACTTACTTTAAGACAATCTCCCCTTAACAAGAAGGACATGGTATCTAATATTGGATGAGAGAGTTTTAAGGCTAAAAGTTTGGCTACCACGGGTTAAATTTGATGTTTCTATCATGTCAATGCAAAATTAGATTTCACACCTCTCCAGGAATCAATCAAAATAATTTACACATACCAACCAGAGGAATTCAATAGATGGTTAAAGTAGTGGTTGGGAGGAGTTCATTGTCAGAAACATCCAAGGGTTTCCAAACTAGAGAGACAAGGGCATGTGTTTGATTTATGTGCTAACGTTTGAAAATTTTCTGCGAGAAGAGGAGTTGGTGGGAGTCCTTATGGAAAGGGCTTGCACCTCTTCCTTTATTTCTTAAAGTAGGCTTGAAATAAGTGATTATAGATATATGATACATATAATATGCAAACCACTCGCAACACAACAATATTGAACATTTGCATGAGATATAACTTGACTTATTTTCAATATATTTTTGCTTTAAAAAAGGAAATATATGCTACCATGATGCAATACAATGATTCACCAACATTGGGCACCAAACAAATGAATTGGACCATGGATGTTATGTACGAGAACAATCGTCCACTATAAACTATGATTATTAGCCACTCTGACAACCCTCATTTATGGTCACTCATTGAACATGCTCATGAAATCTGAGATCACTGGACATGGTTAACATGCTTTGGTTAACACAATCTAGTATGGTGTGAGCGTCTTGCCTACAATGCCAACTTTATAACACCTTTTACAACAACATTTCTTCATGAAAGGAATTTGACATTGCTTCATAATTTTACCTTTGTATATGAGAAAGAAAATAAATGTTAATTCTCCCTTATCCAATATAATTCTCTTAATTACAAATTGAATAATGTATTATGACATTTCCTTTCTCTCTTTGTGTGAACTTGCTCAATTAGCATCTAGATACCTTGTGAGATAAAGCTCAATGTATGTATTGTATTTTGTATTGTGTCAATTATCCATTTTTTATGTCTTAAGATTGTGTTGATGGCCTTCCAATGCATGGTCAATCTTGAATTAAAATTTTGACATGGAAAACCCCAGTTTTGCAATTTCGGCAATCGAAGGCATAGTGCAGGGACAACATGTATCCATCTTGAGGACAGTGGGGCAACCCAAAATTTTATTAATGCATAGTTGGTGGAGTGTAGAGGCATTCATAGATTGATATATATCCTAAACAACATGGGCGAGAGAGGATGCCCATGCTTTACCTCAGTTGTCTTCTTGATTGTTGGTTCTATACATTGAGGATATGGTTGATGGTTCAATATTGATGTCAAAATCCTCCCTTAACCCTTTAGCCAAAAGGATGTCTCCTCAAGTATCTCCAATAATATACTATGAAGATTCATAATATTTAACTTGGAATTATGGCCCACCATGATCATCTAATAATTAATTGAAATAGCAGTAGACCCCAATTTAGAGATTTGGTGGATCATATGGTGGGACTATGCTAGTGGGAATCCTAAATAAATTACATGAAACCCCCTTGATTTTCTACCTTGATGGCATTCATCTCCTAAATTTCTTTTTGGATACACAAGTCCTAGGAAACATGACAAGGAAGATTAGAGGAAGTTGATAAGGACATTAGGTTGCCTTATAGCATCATAAAGTGTGTCCACATGGATGAACATGGAATGGGAATTAAGGTCATAAAGTCATAAATGTCACAAAGGTGCAGCAAAATATTTTTGGACAGTCCTAAAGGGAAATATACAATTCTCTTCTCCTACAAAATAAAATATACATTTATTGTGGTGATAGTATCCACAAGATTCTTAGAACTAGTGGTAGAGTGTTTTGCAATGAATGAATAAGCAAGAAACCATAAGCAAGAAAAGGGGGAAAGTATCTAACAAGTATGGTTAGAGTATGCATCAAAATCCCTATGCCTGAATCAAATGGTGGTTTACACAGGGCTCATGAGAGAATATGGGATGGAGGGTAGATTGACATGGTTAGAAAACAAGAGAAGGGTTTTATCTACTAAAGGAATATGGGATGGAGGTTATGTCTAAGTTCAGGGAGGCTTTTAGCTTTTTTGACAAGGATGGAGGTTGATGTATCACAACAAAGGAGCTTAGGACAATAATGCATTCTTTGGATCAAAACTTGAATGTATATTGGAAGTGATCTAAATGTTTTATATTCAGTAATCTAGTCTGGAATACAATCAACCACAAAAGAGTAGTTATAATCTGCCTGTAAATGCAACATATTAAATACACCATTCCAAAATGATTTTCCTAAGGAGAATGAAAGAAATAGATGAGTCTGGTCACCCATCACCTCCATACATAGTAAACAACAACCAGGCCCACTCTATCCTTTACGATACATTGTCCCATGCCGAGATGAAGCCAGAAATATACATTTACTGATATTCTTAAGCAGAGAAAAAATATGAAGCCAATATACAGAGATTCTCTGAAGGACTGCTCGAACTAGAGTCAACTAATTGCCTCCTAGGGAGAGCCACCTTTGTGCCCATGATAAAAGTTTACAACGGATTTTCTCTATAAGTCAACTCCAATAGTTAATTCCATAACAATTAGGTTGGAGCATAAATCTAATATTTTCAAAATTTGCATCCAATGTAGTGGAGATAACACCAAAAATATGATGAATCTCTAGTACCAATGCATCATCTGGGTAAGAAGAAAATATATGAGATTTATTATTATTCATAAGGAGTGCAGAGACCAATCAAAAGAGGTCAATCTACCAAATAGTAACACATCATCGACAAATATCAAAGGAGTAATTGTGACTTGTCTACCTGCACAATTACATTTAATCCATCTACCTCCACACATACAACCAAAATTACTGCCCCTGTGAATTTTGTGACTAATTCTTCCACAATCCAATATTTTATCGTCAACCTCTTCTTCTCACAAAAGTTGTCATAGATACTTTGATGTAGGGATATTGTCCACTAACAAATATTCTGTAATTTTCCTCCACCATCTTTGTAGAAATTATGGTGTAGAGTTGCAACTACTTATGAAGTTTTAATCAAAATCACAAGACATAAACCTACTCTATTGCTCTTTCAAAGTTAATTCAAAATTTAGAACAAAAATTTCATACATGCAATAAGAAATAACACACATGCACACATAATTTTTCGTGAGGAAAGAAATATGCTAAAAAACCCAATCTCTGCTTGCATTAATATGATGAATAGAAATGTATTGCAATTTATTTGCTCAACTGAGCACAACCTGCAAGTGAATAACCAGTCTCTCGTCTCATTAAAAAGCTATAACCCAAACTTAGTAAATTTCTACCTCTATTTGAGCCCATATTTCCTTGCACAATTCCTTGAGAAATTAGGCCCCTATTATTTAGGAATTTTTACAAAATGGATTGTGAAATTCCCAAGGTTGATCATGTTACTACATGCAACACTTGTACACTCAAGGCTAGTCTAAAATTGATGTTACATTGCCTTGGAATCTCCACCATAGTTGGGTAACTCGAATTCTCCATGCACTAACTATTTTGGGTTGATTGATCAATTAACTAGATGATCACTGAGATTGACTAAAGTCCCACTGCACAATTGGCCTTCCACTAGTATGGGCTCTAAAATGTTCCATGATAATTGCTTATTATTGGGGCTTGGCTTTCAAGGCAAAGTCCGACATTCACTCTAGACTAACTCTGATCATCAATAACCACTTGGTGAATGCTAGTAGTCAACCAGTAAACCAACCACACAAGAATTTGAAACCAAATAGTTCAAAATGAAGATTAAGTATGTTAGCGCAAGAGTTCAATAAGAACTTGAATTTGGTTACTCTTGCCTACTAGGGAGATATTTCCATTAAAGGAAATCATAACACAACAAACAACACAACAAACTATAAGTGATCTGAATGATGATGTTTCCAAATATGTAAGTGAAGGACTCGGAAATTTATAGTGATCATGGGAATGATAGATCTCAAACACAACATGATGATGTTTTTGGGGAGCGACATGTCATTGTTGAGGGATGGATTTAGTTTCTGAAAGGGTCTCAACTCAATCTACCCAATTGGATGGATTGTTTATCTCAAGTACATTGAGATTGGTTAAATTCATCTTATCATGTTCATCAGGGTAGGAGAGGGAGGCGAAATAGATATGGGAAGCTTAACAGTCATCCAGAAGGAAAATATATGCTTGCATGTAAAGGTAAAGGGAATGCTACGGGGGTAATTTGATTCAAATAAAGGGTCAATTATGCTTCCCTGAATGGACATCATGAGACTTTGTTTAAGATTTACCATTCTTAAGCTGCGAGAAGACTAGAGTGTAAGCACAAGAGAGAAGGTAAACATATTTTGGGTTGCGAAGAGGGCCAAGAAGGCCATTTCTGGTTCTTTCTCTTTTAAATTGGAGAACCGAGATTTAAGAGTGCTTATAAGGTAGTAATAAAGTTGAGATGGATTGTCAAGCATATGTTGGCAAGGGTTGTAGGATTTAACCCTGTGCAGAAATTACCTGCATACGAATTCTAAAACATAGAAAATAGACAATGCGAGTGCATAACACATAAAACAGATATACATAGGTGGGTCTGCCCAAGCTAACGTAGGGTCAAAAACCAAAATTTTCTGGGGCGCTGCCTTGGACCCCATAAAGTGGGGTTACGGGTGCCCTTCAAACCCCTTGTTAACTTCGTTGAAAGATATAACACAAGCCAACATTCTCCCACTTATTTTTGTCTTTCTAGAGGGGGCCACAAAAGATCTTAGTCATTTTCCCAGCCCTGAAATTCCCATTGTCTCTCTACACCAAGAGAACTTCTCAGAGCTCACAAATTTTGTCAATGCATCTGCAATATTCTTCAAAGTGTCCACCTTAACCAACAACACCTTTTTGTTTTCTATCATATCCCTCACAAAGTGATATTAAACATCAATGTGCTTTGTCTTTGAATGATATGCAGGGTTCTTTGCCAAGAAAATTGCACTTTGGCTGTCATGGTCTATCCTTATAGCTTCTTGTACTAACCCCATACTTGAACACAAACTTTGGAACCAAATTTCTTCCTTGCTTGCGTGAGTGGATGCCATGTATTCTTCCTCTGTAGTTGATAGTGCCACTACAGATTTTTTCTTACTCATCCAACTAACTGCACCTCCAAATAGGTTAAACACATACCCACTTGTAGATCTTCTTCGATCCAGATCTCCAGCCCAGTCTGCATCAACAAATCCACGAATATCCAACACTTTGTCCAATCCTGGTCTTCCTTGGTAGCACAAACCATAATCACTAGTGCCACGCAAATACTTGAAAACCCACTTCACTGCTGTCCAATACTCCTTTCCTAGTTTTGACATAAACCTACTCAATACTCCCACTGCATGTCCAATGTCTAGTATAGTACAGACCATTGCATACATCAAGCTACCGACTACACTTGCATATGGAACACGGGACATGTCCTCTTCCTCTTCTTGTGTCTTGGGACATTGTTCAACAAATAACCTTACACCTATAGGAATACGAACCTTCATCGGTTTACTATCCTGCATATTAAACCTCTGCAGTATTGTCTTGACATACTTTGTTTGGCTTAACCACAGCTTCCTCTTTGCCTGATCTCTTTTAATTTCCATGCCCAAAATATAGTTTGCAACACCAAGATCTTTCATGTCGAATTTGGAGGACAATTGTGTCTTCAAATCCTGGATAATTTCTTTGTCATTTCCAACCAGCAACATATCGTCTACATACAAGACCATATAAATAACATGGTCACCAATTAATTTAAAATACACACAGTGATCTGCTTTTCTTCTAGTGAAGTGAAGTCCCGGTATAAATGTATCAAATTTATCATACCACATCCATGGTGACTTTTTTAAGCCATACAGAGACTTCTTTAACTTGCATACCGGTTCTTTCTTACCGTTCGCTCCAAAGCCTTCAGGTTACTTCAAGTAGATTTTCTCTTCTAGATCCCTGTGAAGAAATGTTGTCTTCACATCCCTCTGTTCTACCTCAAAATCAAAAGCAACAACAACAGATAAAAGTAATCTAATAGAAGTTACCTTGGCAACAGGAGAAAAAATATCACCAAAATCAATTCCAAGTACCTAGGAATAACCTTTTGCTACCAATCGAGCTTTGTATTTCTCCACTTTTCCTTTTGCATTTGTCTTCCTTTTGAACACTCATTTGCTGCCAACGGCTTTTCTTCTTGCCGACAACTCCATCAGATCTGAAGCCTCATTTTTGTGCAAAGATGCCATTTCATCAACCATGGTGTCTTTCCAGAGTTTTCCATCCTCTGAATCGACTGCTTCCTTCATAGTTTTGGTATCATCGTCAGTAATAGATAAAGCAAAATTTGAACAGAAAGTAGATGGACTATACCTTTCAGGCTGCCTTCTTTCTCGAACTGATCTTCTAATAGCCAGAGTTTGTGGCTCTTCATCTTCTAATTCCTCCTCTGCTGTAGAGTCTGATTCTTCCTCCTTTAGCTCAAACTCTATCGTCTTAAGTTCCTTTCATTGGACTTCATGTTTAATAACATCTTTCACCTTTCTGAACACCACATCTTGGTTGTACGCAACCTTCCGTGTGACTGGGTTCCAGATCTTATAACCCTTTAAACCATCCTTATACCCAATAAAGATGCAATTTTCAGATTTACTATCCAACTTGGTTCATTTCTCCTTTGGAACATGTACATATACATCACATCCAAATACCCTCAGATGTGAAAGAGAGGGTTTCTTACCAGTCCATACCTCTTGTGGAGTCTTATCCTCCAACGCTAATGAAGGTGACCTATTGACCAGGTAACATGCAGTATCCACCACCTTTGCCCAGAATTCCTATCCTAACCTAGCACCACTAAGTATGCTTCTTGCCCTTTCCATCAACGTCTTATTCATTCTTTCTACAACTCCATTTTGCTGAGGTGTATATGGAGTAGTATTTTCCCATGCTATACCACACTTCTTACAGAATTCTTCAAATTCCTTACTGCAAAACTCTCCGCCATTATCTATCCTCAGCACCTTTATCTTCTTCTCTGTTTGGTTTTCTACCAGAGCCTTAAATCCTTTAAACTTGTCAAAGAATTCAGGTTTCTTCTTAAGGAATATATCCATGTATTCCTTGGGAAGTCATCTATAAATGATACATAGTACACAGACTTACCCAGTGATGGAACCTTCATAGGTCCAAACGCATCACTATGCACAAGTTCTAATATCTGTTTCGCCCTCTTACTACCAGAGGGGAAACTCACTCGATTATGCTTCCCATATACACAATTTTCACAAAAATCAAAATCTAGAGAGCTATTACTCATACCTTCTACTATGCCTTTACATGGAGTATCCAAAGGCCCTTTTCTCCAATATGTCCAAGCCTTTGATACCATAGCATGGTCTTCTCTCCAGAGACCATTAGATTTTCTGCTCCACTTTCAGGAACCATAGAACTATTGCACCCATCAATAATAATGCTACCTTGTAGCTTGTACAGAGTTCCAATCTGAACTCCCCGCATCAATACCGGTGCTCCTTGAACCATCCTGCAGGTATGCTTCTCGAACACTGTTTTTACACCTGCATCATCCAACCTGCTAACAGAAATCAGATTTCTGGCTAATGCAGGGATATCTAGAACACCTAGAGGTGTTCTAACCCTTCCACCTTGCAACTCAACCTTTACTTTTCCATGACCAAAGATTCTAGCCTTCCTGTCATCGCCCAAGAATACATCACCAGCATCATATTTCTCATACTTGCATAACCATTCTATATGGGGAGTGAAGTGAAAGGATGCACCTAAGTCAATCAACCATGCCTCATGATCTACATGTGTACTTGAAGAAGCCAGGTAAACATCCCCACCTTCATCTGAGGTGGTTTTCACCTCTGTATAAGGAGCCTCATCGAATCTCTTTCCTTTGTTAGGGGCTTTAGATTTACAATCCCTTTTGTAGTGTCCTTCTTTTCCACATTTCCAGCACACCACCTTTACAGGTTTTCTTGAAGATTTAGATCTCCCTTTAGATTTAGATCTCCCACTCGATGACTTATTTTTGTTTCTGTTCTGGGTCCACCCTTGTGCAGACAAGGCATCACCATTTTGGCTCTCCATATTTTTTTGTCTCATCTCCTTTGTCAACAAAGATGAGTCTATTTCATCAAAATGCAAGGTAGTTGCATTGCTACCTATTGCAATAAATAGACTATCCCACAAATCTGGTAGAGAATACAACAAACTGATGAGCTTATCTTCATCTAAAATTTTAATATCAACAGATGCTAACTGACTTACCATAATATTAAATGCATTCAGATGCTCTGTCACCGAGTCTCCATCTTTCATCCTCAAGTTATACAACTTTTTCCGTAGGAACAGTTTATTCACTAGAGATTTAGATTGGTACAAAGTCCCTAACTTGTCCCACAAAGCCTTTGTCGTAGCTTCCCCTGATACATTCAGAAATATTGAATCTAACACATAGAATCATATTGTTCTCTTTACTTTCCGATCCAAATTCTTCCATTCTTCGTCGGACACTCCCATTGGTTTAATACCTGGATCTACCGCGATCCACTGGTCTTTATCCACGAACAGATCCTCCATCTTGATATTCCACAACTCAAAACTATGACCATTAAATTTCTCGATCTCTATATTTCCACTGCTCGTCATCTTCTTTCACCACCAGAATCGATCTCGCAAATCTCCCACTGAACAAGGTCTACCACAGGCCCGAGTGAAACCCCTTAGCAACAAAGGCATCCACTTGAAGCCAAAATGGCTTTAATACCAAATGTAGGTTTTAACCCTATACAAAAATTTCCTGCATACGAATTCTAAAACATAGAAAATAAACAATGCGAGATCATAACAAATAAAACACATATACACAGAGATTTCCCCTGGATCCCAAAACCGGGACTACCAGCTTTAATTTTCATTATGTTCATTTCAATGTTACAACACATATTTATACATGCCAAAGCATCCAATACCATGGACCAAAAGCCATCGCGTCCAATACCATGGATCAAAAACCATCACGTCTAAAAAACATGTACGAAAATCAGGCACAAAACCATAGGTGGTTCCACCCAACCTAACATAGGGTCCAAAACAAAAATTTTCTAGGGCGCTACCCCAGACTCCATAAAGTGGGGTTATGGGTGCCCTTCAAACCCCCTGTTAACTTCATGGAAAGAATATAACACAACCCAACAAGAGTGTTGTTGGACTTACATAGTGGAAAAAATGATCTAATGGATAAAATGAATGTCCATTGAAAAAGAAAATTTCAATTTTGAGGAGCAACTTGAGAGAGGTAGCTGATGGTTCCCTAAGCTAGGTCAAGCGCTTGCAATGGATTAAAGATCAACTTCTACTACAAAGTCTCACAAGGAATATGATTATGCAATAACTGCACCTGAAAAAGTGGAAGTCAAAGTCTAGGACTCATTACAAAGAAGCAGTTCGAACAATCACCAATAAGTTTTGAATGGGATCTAAAATTTGACTTTCTCAAAACTGAATGAGGTTGGAACCACTCTGAAACAACCTAAAACAATTAATCTTAATATTAAAAATTTAAGTAAAAGTTGACATTATCCTTATCTTTCCTTTTCAAAAACGAAAGATAAGGAGAATGGAAACTTTTACTTTAACTTTAAAAATTAAATATTACCATTAATTACTAGGGTTAGGTTTTATAGGGCCCTCGAGTTAAGAATTTTTTTTTCCTTTTATTTTTTATTAAAAAATTATTATTTGGTGGTCATTAGCTATGTTGCACTACATTCTTCAGAATTGGTCAATTTATTAGAGAATTAGTGACTTTGGTGTTTTAAGGTCAGTTCAATACAAGACCAACCTTAGCCAATCTAAACAACCAAACTAGACTGGTACAACTCTAAAACAATTGGGACCAACCAATTCCACTAGTTCTATACTAGTTTGAATAAGAGTTTGCCCTTCTCATCTTCCTCTGAAGTCATTTTGTTGGATCCTTTCAGGAATGGTGATTTGGAAAGTGGCATAAACTGTCGAATATTTGTGAGCACCTAACATCATAAGTAGTTAAGCCTTCGCAAACATAATTTTGCAAGGACCTAGTACAGACGTCCCAAAACATATTTAGTGAGGATGTGCATGCAAGCAACTATTACATACCTCCCAAGATACTTAGTGAGGACGTGCATGACCAAAAAGCATAAAAAAAAAATTATCCCCCCGAAAAAACCCTGCCCAAAACATTGAAGTGTGGTGCAAAAAAAATTGTTAGTAGGCTATTAATGCTACCAACAATCATTCCCTCTCCAATTTCACAAGAAGCTCCTACTCAAGCTACCTCCTCCACTATGGTTATAGCAGGTTCTTGCAACTGTATGAGCTACAAGAAATTAAAATTGCCTTCAAATCTCCACCAATCGTAGGGAACTTGACATCTCTTCATGCTCCAACTATTTTGGGTTGATTAATGAGTTAACTAGATGATCACCGACTTTGACTAAAGCCCACTACTTAAATGACCTTCCACTAGTTCCTCCAAAAGTTAGAACTAGTTTAACTGACAACAACCTAAGATAATTGACCTTTATTTCTACAAATTAGCAATTGCATATGCAGAACTGAACTCTAACTCTTCAAACTCAAATTTATTGAGTAAACTAGGTGACACAAGCCATGTCACACAAGTTAACATCATCCAAGTTGTCTCTTGATGTGGAAATTTGATTTTTTTCAATTAAATCAAGGAAAAACCAAATAGAGAATTTCTTGCTCCATTTTTCAACACATAGTTCATTGGAATGTATTACTTTCACTATGAACTTGACATAGTTCACATGTTAAGTTCATAAGGTTTTGGGCTGATGTGGTTATATGTGTTTTGTATATAAATAATAGGTGTCCATCTCTTGCTATTAGAAACAAGACTCCCTATGAAATTTGGAATGGCCACATTCCCTCGGTGAGGCATCTCAGGGTTTTTGGTTCCTCCTATTATTCCTTCATACCTAAGGAACAGATATAAAAAACTCAGTGCAAGGAGTCATAAATATATATTCTTTGGGTACTCATACCTCCAAAGCATACCATCTCTATGATGAAGTGAATAAGAATTTTATAATATCTAGAGATATGATCTTTCTTGAGTCTTCCAAGATTGACAATGTTTTTGAGTGGCAGCTTAATTGTTTGGATGTATTCGAACATGCAAAGTACTTTCAAGAGTTTGATAGTGAGATTCCACATCTCCTTCTCTTAGCTCTATAATTTCTATGAAGAGCCTTGAAGAAATCAGGTTGAAGGAAATTCCTTCACCTGCTTTGTCAGGAAAGAGCTAAGAGACTACTGGTAGTAGGTAATCAAATCTGACAAGCAGTGAGGGTATATGCAAGATACAAAGCAAGGATTAATGCAAAGGAGTAATGCAAAGGAGTGTACTAACTACATACATATCATCAAACATCTTTCATCCCACTTAGGATTCCTTGCATCATGCCTGGTTAGTCATAAGATCATGTTGGTCACAAACTTCATAGCTTAAATAAACAAGTGGTAATACTCTTCATCTTCTAAGCTATGTAATAAACAAGTGAAAGGGAGCAAGACACGTAGAGGAAACACATGGAATGACTTTCAGTTCTTGTAACCATGAATTTCATTGAATACGGAATGATACAACAATGATAAGCAAACTTTTAAGCTACATTAAGAGGTGTATTTCAAAAGATGTGCTTTGTTTTCCATACCTAGCCTCCAAAGGGTTAGGCATCAGATGGAGTCTTCATGCTGTCCTCATATTATACTATACCTTGGGTTTCTTGGTCTGCTTATTTTTCTCCTCATCTCCTTGAGAGTCATCTATCATGTCATCTTTCTTTGTGGCCCGTGAGAGACATAATTGTGTAGTTTCAATGGATAGTGACTGTTGTGAGATGAGGCTCTAGGAGGACACATTTACATAGTTTTAGGATGCAAGGAACTACTTGGGATGAGGCCATGGGAGGATACATCTATGCAATTTCAGGATGCAATGCAGACTGGGTAGTGAAGGGAAAAAACTGCACAGTTTTTGGAGACAGTGGGTTCTGGCTAATGGAAGGACACTAGAGGAAACCACTGTGCATTTTTTAATGGTAAGGGAGGTTGGGATTTCTGTGTAGTTCAGAAAAGTTGGATGAGGCTAGGTTGCTAAGGAAACTCCAAAATTTAGCTGTGTGGGATCAGTGGAAATTATGTGAATAGTGATAAAACTTGACTACGATCACACACTTTAAAACTTATCGATACAACATAGACCATCCAGAACATATAACACATACATCACTTAATTGAACAACCTTTGTCGCAGCTTACGGCGAGTGCAGCTTTGATTATATAATTTGCGAGGATAAAGGTGACACTTATGTAAGAGTGTGTGGAATAAGTGTTAAACATGTCTATGTAGTGAGGACAACTCATTCTCATAAAGATTTCCCCTTGAAGAAAAAAAAACCTCCCTTTGCATGTCAAGCGATTAGCCCCATGCCCAATGATGACACATTCTATGTAAAGATAAAAGCATGAATGACTCTTAAGATTGAAAAGGGGAGCTTGAGATCATCAATTACCAATAAGTGACTAAGGGATGATCGATCACAATATCCATAGTAGGCTCTGAAATTTAAGTGTAGGCCAAAATTTTGGAGGGTGTTGCAGCCTCTACAACAGAGGCTTCACCTTCTTGCTGGCTTCTTTTTCAACTACTGTATTGAATTCTACAAACTCAAAGAATGTCTTATCTTTATTCCACGTGAATAAGATCCAATACTTCTGTGAGAAGTCAGCAATAAAAGTGAAAAAATAGTTGTGTTTGATAGTGTAGGTTGTCGAGAAAGGTCCATAAATATCATAGTGGATCGTTTCTGGAACTGCATGTGCTTTGTTGTCCTGATCATGGAATGTGGATTTTATGTACTTCTGCAATGTACATTCTTTGAATATATCCTACTGCTTAAGTTCTCCTTTAGAGAGGTGAGTGGTTATTTGTTCTATAATATTCGAGGTACCATGATACAAATGACCAAGTATTTTGTGCCAAAGTTCATCGACATCGCAAACTTCACTTTCTCTGCCTTAGTGCTTAATGTAGCACAGTCTTCCCTATCTAGCATATATAGGTTCTTCACACGAACCCCTATCAGCTTCACCTGCCCCATGGTTATGTGTCTCTGGAATGCTTTTCATTTGTTGAATATCACTTCACAACCATGGTAAACCAACCACTCTGTGAATGCTAGTAGACAGACCCCTAATCCTTTACCTTTACCCTTTTTTACTATCGCCTCATATTGAAATTTTGAAGACAAAACATTTCTTTTCTCTTAAAAAATTGTCGGAAAGTCTCCCTCCGTGTAGTAGTGCCGAATGCAACAATAGACAAGTTGTCTCTATTCTTATCAGCATATATGAAAGGGATAGAAGAGGAATTAATGTCCGAGAAATCTTGTCAGTAAAACTTGTCGCATTCTTCTTAGTCGACTACCCCCACAAAACAAAGAGCCCAACAAATCATTGTCGTCATATAAGGTAATGTGAATGGTAAGTAAAATAACGACCTCGGTATAGGTGCAAGACAGTAGTTGTCTACAAGCTAGCCAAAGTAG
Organism: Pinus taeda; assembly: GCA_000404065.3. Lineage (NCBI taxonomy): Eukaryota > Viridiplantae > Streptophyta > Pinopsida > Pinales > Pinaceae > Pinus > Pinus taeda. The sequence goes on along the minus strand of APFE030997691.1, from coordinate 37,507 downwards.
GGCGCACTGTCACAGTCAATTTTGCAGTGGTTAGATAATATCATCTTAAATTGATATGTTTCTATCTTAATTGTTAATTGTATTAAATAGGTTTGATCTAAAGTGGTAATTGTCTTAAATATAAAGTTTTTTCTTAAAATATTTTTGTCTCAAACTGCTTTTGTCTTAAATATAAAGTTGTCTTAAATAATTTTGCCTTAAATTGCTTTTGTCTTAAAATAATTGTGTCTTAAACTATTTTTATCTTAAATATAAAGTTTTATCTTTAAATTTTTGTCTCAAAATACTTTTCTCTTAAATATAAAGTTATGTCTCAAAATATTTTGGTCTTAAATTATTTTTGTCTTAAATATAAAATTTTGTCTTAAAATATTTTTGTGTTAAACTATTTTTGTCTTAAAATTTATATTTAAAACTATTTAGTTAATATTAAATTTTAATGTAAAATAACTAAAATAAAAAGTGATTTTTTAAGACAAAGGAGTTCTTTTGTCTCAAAAGAATCTCTTTAACTCTTTTTCTCATACTACCTGACATCTTCTTCTCCTGCAAATCCATCAAATATCGTATTTTCTGTGTTAAATCTCATCTCATATCATATCGTTTATCCTCTATCTCCTTCGTACTTCTCTTTCATGTCATACCATTTGTCAGTTAATACCGACCTCTATAATGAACAGGAGTCTAAAGGCACTCCTGATTATGGTCTCCTTCGTACTCGTTGCTGTCCATAGCAATGCCAGGTTTCTCAAGAAGAATAACCTCTTAATCACCCTCGATAGTCTTTCGGCCATAGATGACAGCCTCAATTCCCTTGTCGACGATGACAATAGCTTCCAAATGCCGACGGTCATATGCAGAAGAATGAGGTGGGGTGTGTTCAAGATATCCTGAAACCCTGGAGCGGTTCGTCCTCAAAGGGTGCTACCAACAAAAAGTGGTTAGCTTTCATGCTGAGCCCGAGTGTCCAAAATACTGGTGAAATGGAATCGTCAGCATCATCAAACAAAGCCGAGGGCGTAAATTCCATGGTGACGGAACAATGGCTCTCCACATCTAGTAATAGTGTCGGGGTAGGTCACATGCAGATAATCCATCATAATTCTCAATCAAGAAACATCAACGTCATGAAATCATATCACAGCAATGGGGATGCTCATCTCCACCAGAACAAGAGCAGTGGATGCAAACTGGGTTCTACTGCAAGCCCGCGAGGCGGCCATTGATGGTTCTCAATGTCATAAAGAAAGAATATTAGTGTGAAGTTTAAAGCAAATTTATGAGTCCTACATGTACCGAATTACTGTAGGTATTCAAAATGAGGATTCCGTTGTGTTGATTATGAGCAAATCGCAAGTTCGGTTTGGTTGATGTAATAATTTTGATAGGAATTACATGGTGTCGAACCTTACAATAAGTATAGCACATCACTACACCTGTGAAATGATTTTTTCCAGGACGAAAAAGAATGATGTATTTATATAAGAAATATAAACAAGCCTGAAAATACATTCATTTAGAGTCTTCGACTCGTAGCCCATATAGTGCTATTCCGTCCACATAATAAGAACATAAGAAGGACATATAGATCATATAGTTTTGACACATTAAGTCATGGAGGATATTTCCAAGAAAAGCAAGATATTTCGAAGAAATCAGCTGAAAAAACAAGCTGACAGCCATAATCAAAACTCATTAAAAGTCATTAAAGAGCCATAGAAGAAAAAACCTGCAGCCAGAAAGAAAACTAAGAGAGAGTATCATATGAAACAAAACTGATAGATGGAAAGGCCAGATAGATATGCCCAAGAGTTCATACTGACCAAAAGCGAGCTAGAAGTCTGAAGGAGCAAAATCTTGAATGGAAAAAAAATTCCCTCCATGAGCCACCTGCAAAGACCAAAGGCCTGGAACCATCTGAAGACCCTCTTTAGATAGATCATCTACTTTCTGGTTGAGGGCCCTGTTTATGTGATGAATATAACCTCTCGCCAATCTGATCCATAGGAATCTTATCCTATCTAACCACCCTATAAACTGAGGCTTTAAAATATTATTTTTCCCAAGGACATAATCTACCAAAACTCTTGAGTCTCCAAAAATTGTGACATTCTGTAAGTTAAGAAAGAGACAAAAACTTAGAAGGCCAGCTAGGGCCATAGCCTGAGCTTTACTGTTGGAGCCCCTACCCCCATTTGAGCCAATAAGATAATGATTATTTTCATTTGCAATAATGTGCACTCCACAACCACAAATGTCGTCCTGTTCAACACCATCGAAAAAAGCTCTTGGAATAAAAGACAGCTCCTGTCGGGGCTCTTTGAAAACTTGATTCATGTGCTTGGGAGGCTTCTGCGGGATCGATTCATAGAGAAGAGTGATATTGGAGAAAATGTCCAGAAAAGGGGCAGATTTTCCATTGAAAATGAAATTGTTGCGGCATTTCCATATGAACTAGAAGGCAATAATGAAAACTGATCTCCATGATTCCTTTTGTTTACTACACCATGGAAACGCTTCACTGATAGATGCATGGAGCATATGCTAGATTCCAAATAAATCCGCCAGGGATTTCTAGAGCTGTTGAGATGGATAGCAGTTCAGAAAAAGGTGGAAATTACTTTCCTCTGCAGACTTGCAGATGGGGCATATGCCTGGGCCCTGCCATCCATGCTTAAATTTTCCCACGAGAGATTCTTATTATGAAAGGACAACCAAGAAAATAAAATCATTTTGGAAGGGCATCAAGATTTCCAAAAGATGAGACGAAAGGAAGGGCTGAGAGGGTCTTTCTTTAAACCACATAGATTCTGGTATATGTCTTTAACTCGAACAAAGTTTATCCCTCTAGAGATCCCCCATATAAGACTGTCGTAATTCCCCGAGCGAAAAATCCGACAGCTCCAGAGACGAGTTCTACTACATTCCCATTGCAGAGCAAGTTCACCTTGAATACCTGGGCATCTCACTTCCTTCCAGATAGGAATCAGACCCTACCAACCTTTAATTAAGTCGTCCCAATAAAAAAAACCCTTTTGTGGAAAAACGACAACAGCGATACAGGTACATCAATTATCTCTACACCACTCAGAAAAAGATCTTTTCCAATGAGAATCTTTTGCCCGATTGGAAGCGCCAAACTAAGTTCTCCAGGAAATAACTTCCAATATTGCGAAGGCTTGCCATATAGATGAGCCCGATGGAGAACCTATCCTTCATTTCCTGTACCAGAAGGATATGTCTTTCTTTCCCATGTATTTCCTTCGGATTATGTCGCTCCATGGCCCATCTTCGTAAATCACTCTCCACAGGGATCTACATAACATAGCCTTTCCGAATGTCCTCAAATCTAAGAGGCCTCATCCTCCCATGCTCTTCGGCCTAGAAATATTGGACATTTTTGAAAGGTGCAATTTCCTTTTTCCTGCTTGGCCACCCCAAATAAAATTAGTTGTAAGTTTATTCATTGACTGAATAATGCTCACTGGAAGGAAAAATATATGAGACCAATAAACTGCTAGCTAATTAAGGACAGATTGAGCCAAGATCACCCTTCCTGCCAGCGAAAGGCACCTATACTCCCATACAGAAATCCTTTTAAAGCATCTATCAGGAATCCATTACTAGTCCGCCTTTGAATATCCGTTTGCTCTTAACTGGAAGCCCAAATATTTAATTCCGTGACTGATATATTGTGCCTCAATATCGAAAAGAGCAGATAGCCATTCAATCTCCTCCTGGAATATATCATTGTGGTAGATGATTGACTTTGAACTGTTGATCTGTAAACTTGTTTCTTTCTGGAAATTGTAAAGGATTTCGAAAAAACATAACCATGTGATTCTACATAAAATGCCAAACAGTATGATATCATCAACAAATAAATTATGAGAGATCGAGACGTTCCCGCAAATTATTAACGGCTGACATCTGTTTTCATTGACTGCTTTGTTGATATGGAGGCTGAGGGAATTCATGGCCAGAATGAATAAGAGCGGAGACAGTGGACAGCCTTGACGAAGACCTATGGAAGCAGTGAAAAAAGGAGATGGGATTCCGTTGATGATGATCGCATAGTTCACCTGCTCCACGCAGGCCATGATCTAATTAATAATGTTCACTCTTAAGCCAATCCTTTCAAGCAAACATCTAATGAATCCCTAGTCAAGGCAGTCATATGCCTTTCGAAGGTCGATCTTTAGAATGACTGCATCCCATTTTTTGGAATGAATGGCAAAAAGACCTTCCTGAGTCTTTGCAACCGCATCCAGGATGTTCCTACCTTGCAAAAAAGCATGCTACTCTTTTGATAGGCAATTTGATAGAGTTGCTTTAATTCTTTCTGCAATTATATTTGAGATAATTTTGTAAGAGATATTGAATAAAGAGATCTGGCAAAAGTCCCCAAAATACTTTGCCCTTTCTTTCTTTGGAATAAGAGCAATGTTTGTGGAGGACATCTTCTAATTGATACTGCCTGCGATCCTGGTAGCCTCTACCATTTTTTACAGATCAACTTTGATGATGTCGAATAAGTGAGTGAAGAACTCTATAGTCCAGCCATCCAGCCCTGGACACTTGTCTTTCTTGAAGGACTTCATTGATTTTAGCAGCTCATCCTCAGTAACGGGCTGGAAGATTTGGTCATTTGTATCCTCATCAAACATCTGGGGAAACACTTCAATGCCCCACATAATATCCTGAAAGTTGCATTCTTCAAATCTTTTATACTGTTTTGTGAAAAACTTCACCGCCTCACTTGTTATTTCCTGTTGAGAATAAAAAAAACCTCCTCTTCCATCGTTAATTTTCCAAATGGAGTTCTTCTCCCGCTTGGAATTGGCAAATTTATGGAAAACTTTTGTGTTCTTGTCCCCTTCTTTTAGCCATATTGCCCTGCTCTTCAACTAAGGACTCCTCCTGTTCTAAAATTTTAATTTTCTTCTTTTGAAGCTGCTTAATGTGACATCCTTCTTTGAAGGAAAGACTATGAACAGACATGGATTCAGACGCTCTGTCTAGTTCTTTTTGAATTTTGCTCAGATCATTTTTATTAGATTGCCTTTTCATAATTTGCCAGTCTTTTACCAACTTTTGCATATGATCCATTTTATCTCTAAAAGTCATCAAAAATGGAAAGGGGCTAGAGGACATCAACTCACTCCATGTTTTCTTTATATGGTCATTGAAGGCGGGATCTTTGAGGGCAGTTCTATTGAATTTGAAGCTGTATCCTTTCCTAAAGCCTTTTTTCTTCCAGCCCAATAAAATCGGTCTATGATCCGAAATGAAGACATTCTCGATTGAAGAGAAAGGCATACCCAACTTGTCAATCAAACTAGCGTGAAGAATAAATCTATCGAGCCTCTTTGCTATTTATGCATTTTCAATTCTTCCATTTTCCCATGTCGGGTGCATGAGGGGAGGGCAGATGTCAATATAATTCCTCCTCAGCAGTAGTTCATTTTTAATTTTTTCGGCAAGGGGGTCCTTCTTCTTATTAATGCCCCAGATTTCCTCCATATTAAGAGTGATGTTTAGGTCCCTTGCGATCAATAAATATTCAACATCAAAAATTTCATATGCAAAAAGTTTCTCCCAAAAAAGCAATCTATTTCTGTAGGGAGCATATACATTCAAGATGTTTATTGGGAATTTGAGTCCCCTCATATGAGCTGAAATCAGAATTCTTGCCAAACAGCTATAAGTTTTTGCCTTGATCCAGTTCGGATCCCACAAAACAGTTAACCCCCCCAAAAGACCATTAGCTCCCATAGCAGATATATACTAGGAAGGAAACATCTTCCTAGAGTAAGAGATTACAACAAAAGAGGCGTGGATGGTTTCCTGGATAAGAATAATTTTGGGGCAGGCAGAGCAGAAAAAATCCTTCAATGCCAAAAATTTATGGTTTGCCCCCAACCCCCTTATGTTCATGGAGATGATGAAATTCATTTTGGGATCTTGTCGGCCACACTTGCTCTAAGAGGCCATTGTTCAGTCATGTCTATGATAGGAACATCTATAAGGGACAAATTACGGACACCTCTGCCCGCACCTTCACCTCTTCCCCTAAAATGCCTGCTTCCCCTGTTATTCTTCCTCCTTACCGTAATATTACTTGCGGAGTTTGGGCTTATTTGTGGGGATTTTTAAACTCCGAGTTTATGAATAGAGAGAGCCCTGAGCTCCAGGGATTTCTTGCTCAGTAAATAATCCAAATCACTTCCTATAGAGTTAGTGGGCGAAGACATTGGAGAGTTTGCAGGGGTGGCTGATATCATTATCTGTTTATCTTTAACGAGGGGATAAATATTTTTTTTTGGGGAAGACGAGGAGGAAGGAATGATGAGGACTTCCTTATTGCTATTTTCGTAGGGGTACGGGATCGCCAGAGGGTTTGGAACCTGATGATCAGAGGCAGGCTCCAATAGTGGCATAGCAAGAGAAATAGCAGGATTAGGAGCATCGCAGTCAGAAGCCGGCTCCAAGGACGGCATGGAAGGAAATATAGGATCCACGGGAGCTGAGGAATGATGCTGCATAGAAGGTAGCTATTGATTATCAGAAAGGAACTTTTCCGTATCCCCCGACTCTAGAGGAGACTAACTCCCTAAGGACGGAGACTTCACCTGTTCCAGGAATGACGATTTAATTTTGAAAAACTTTGCCACAGACTGGTGGGGACCATGAATCTTTCGGAAATTAAGTCGCCGAGAGAAATTTTTTATTAGATGCCCAGTACGATGGCAGGCTAAGCACCTAAAGGGCACCCCTCAGAAATCCAATCTTTGCCTATTTTTTAGATCCCTCCAGAATATGTCAATATGATCTGGGAATCCTCCCCTATAGGCTTTGTCTATCAAAATCCACGCGACTCTTTCATCTATCTCTCCTAGACACCAAGGATCAACATAAACGCATCTTCCAATAGCATTGCCAATATCCTCTAGAGTTTCCTTTGACCATAATTCTAAAGGCAAACTGGGAAGCTTAACCCAGATCAAATTGTTAGATGGGGTGTTCTTTAAAGGGTTATAGCCTAAATGCCACCTGTGTAGAACCAGAAAACTTCTTTTGAACACCCATTTCTGCTTTAGAATGATTTCCAGGTCACTGGAGTTTAGGAAATGAAAACAATACCATTCCTTTAGCATTCTGACAATAATAAGAACATATCCTATTCAGGGTTTCCATTGATGTTCAAGCCAAGTCCTCATATTTGAGTCATCCAGTACTGGAAAGTGCCACCAACCAATCAGGGCGTTACCTTAGAGACTTACAATGCGCTCTACCAGATGTGAGATGTTGATTTTAATGGTAGCAAGAGGGGGGGCAATTTTTACAGGCTTCTGTGAATGCGAATAATATCCATCCTCCTGGGCTTTATTTGCAAGAACATTATCTTTTTGGTCGGAAGGGAAAAAAGGATTTCGGTTTGACTAGACAAGACCATCTGAAACATCCTGTGGGGCCACGGGATGAGTCAGCATTTCCCCCAAGGTGGACTGCCATTCACCTGACAGTTTGCTGCTTATGTGGATCGATTCTGCTTGGATGGTCGCTTGAATCATAACCTCCATGGCAGATGAGTGAGATTGTAGATCCAAGCATTAAGAAGCCACCTAACGTTTTACTCCCAAGTACCATACAATCTGCATGAAGATCAATGACGGACACAACATTCAATGAAAGCTGAAGGTTTCTATATAAGATGCTTAGAGAAAGAGGATTTTGAATTCTAAAGACTGACAGTAGTACTGACAAATGAAGCCTCATAAAAAAAATTGGTCCTGTACCTAGGAGCTAGGGAGATTAAAAAGTTTCCATCTGTCCCTAAGATTTGAAAGGGACAGAAATGATGAGAGCAGGGATCTAACAGGAAACAGATAATTTGAAAGATGACGGTTTTACTTAATTCGGAAACTCAGATCCCAATGCCAAGGAAATTAAATCCACAGCTCGCATCACTTTACACTGCCCGAAGAATTCCAGGGTAGGTGGATGAAATAAATACTTGTACTATGGACAAAATCTGGCCGTCGGGCAAAAAATTCCAGTCCGAAAAAACCAGAAGAATTCAGAGGGAGACAGACAAGGAGCAGTGAGCTCCGACGCGTTCCAAATGCTTATCCTTAGCAGAAGTTGATGAAGATTCTTCTAGACAAACTATACAACAGCAGAAAAACTCAGAGACACACCACCAAGGACCTAACTTAAACAAGAACTCTGAACAGGGCTTCGTAATGACAATACAGTTTTGAACCTGTGAAATGATATAGAAACGAAGTATTTCTTTCCACATACCAAATTTTTTATTTGTATATTATATTTTTTATTTGTACATTATCTTTTTATTCTACAATGGCAATTCAGATTTCAAATTGTTGCATGCACAATGTAACAACATGGATTGTGAGGGAAGTTTTTTAATTTTTTCAAACGGAAAAAAAAAAAGCCACAAATGTTTTTTTTTTTTTTGTTGAGTATGTGAGGGAAGTATTTTAATTTTTTGAAATGGAAAAAAAAAATATGTATATGTGTTGTGTTTTTGCTGAGTATTTTTATATTGATTATTGATTCTTTAAATATTTGGCAATGTTAATTTTTTGAATATTTAAAAATCTTACTGACATAAACAAAGTCAATTATTTGACCGCATTCATATTTGTTCCATTCCCAAATCAACATAAACTCAGGTCTCCTACCATAGTTCTCTAGCAGAGATACGAATTAAGCACATAATTCCCTTTTTCATTAGCTTCAGCTTTTATGTATATGCAAACCTTGAACCTTGGTATCTGGAGCTAGTAAGACATAAATGACAGTTTCAAAATTGAAAGGGAAAAGAATACCATACATAATTTACCTACAAATAAAATATTAATTATTCATCCAAAATATTCAAACAACATGAGTTGAAAATTATAATAAATTATGATATTATATTATAGACATTATTGTTAGTGTATCAATATGACAAACAATGTGACGTAGGATGAAACGTTCCAATGAAAAATCCCGGATTTGTAGAAGAGCGAAAGAGGCCCTCAAAGACGTTCATATGCCATTAAAGTTATTTAGTTCTTAAGTTCATACGTTCAAAACAACTGAATTAGAAAATTTTAAATCAAACATTTAGAAGTATTCTACTTTTGCCATTTTCAATTTTTTTGTTTTGGTGGGTGAAATGTTTGTCTTTTGCAAAATGGAGACAACTTATTTGGAAAACATTACATCGGTTATTTTTAAATAGTCCACGTTTACCATGGTCAATTTCAAAGATTATATAAATGAATGTTCTTTGAAGTTGTCAATTTCAATAACATGCTTTTCGAAAAGTAAAAAACACGTTTCGGAAACGTGGGATTTCGTATTTTTGAAAAAATAGATATTTATAATAATTTGACATTAATAATATTTCTTTATAAGTTTGGTAAGTTTTTCCTATGCCATTCCAAAAGAGCAATTAAGCTTAACATCCAAATCCAAGGCTTTAAATTCCTTACTCGAAAACTAGGTCTGTTGGTCGCCATCTCAATGCATTATAAGTCACCCAAAATTTGAAAAGTCTAAGACTATTTAGCAATGCAATTGAATGTTTTTAATTTTTCTATTAGCTATGTAACTGTAGCAAAGCCTAAAAGTTTGTAAAGCAATAATTTAAACATCTCAAATTTTTAACAAAACATAATCATGTTGATAAGCAAATTACTCATCAGAAGAGTCTATGGGAATCAGATCTTGGTGCTGGACCCCGCCAATTTGGCCTATGCAAGGCAGGGGATGTGCTTCTCGATTCAACCAAGGTAGGCATTTTGTTGTTGAATTTAACACTGAATGAGTTGAAATTCCCTATGAATTTCCTACAAATCTGTGTATGGGTTAGTTAGACTGGCAGAGAAGGATACCATTGCTTTTGCAACGATGTTCTTCATTATCCAATATAAATAAACCATTTGTTGGAACTGAGTAAATCTTCCTCTAGAATGACTTGGGTCCTCAACCAAGGTATGTCAATCCACCAAGTCTAGGTCGATATTCTCAACCTATTGTTTTAACTCTGATCCCCACCCTAAGATCAACTGACGAACTTGAGGAGGCATATAGAGATGATATTCCTGTGCTTATTCTCATGTCTTTTAAGTGATGCTACATCTCCCTCTAACCCTAGACTATCCAGACTGAGATTACCCAACACCTCGACCTCGTCCACTTCTTCGACTCTGGACTTGATCCTCCCAACTTGAATTCCCTCTCCGTGAGGGGGGTTGTCCCATGATACTAAATTGCGGACCACACAGGAGCACGCAAAATCAACATCTGAGAATAAAAAAAATTGTTTTCCAAGAGCGCGACTAAATTGGTAACCAGCTCGCTGAGAGACTGCCTGGTGCAGTAGCCTTACGAGACTAGAAGTAGCGTAGCCTTGGAAAGGTAAAAATACATTATACAGTGTCATATTAAGCAAGAGACTCCAAAACAAAGTATTCCTCACGGAGCTAAGCCAACCCCTACGTATCGGGCCACCATGTTTTGCTTGCAGTACACAACGCCCCCACTAGTTTAGGGCTACTAACCATTAATGGGAACTCCTCTTATAGTTTCCCCATATTAATCCAAGAAAATGGTTTATCTTTAAGGAAACTAATTGAAATAAAACCGATGAACCTGAGACACAAGATAGAGCCCCAAAATCATTTGTAGAATGCAGAGCCATCAGAGAAAGCAAAATTCCATAATAAACAAGCATACTATGAAAGTGTGTGGACATTTTATTAGAGTTGGAATTTATTTTCTCCCATACAACCTGGGAACCATCGTAGTTTTCCGTTCTCATCAACTTAGAAACAACCATCTACAGATTTAAGCAATTATAGTTAACAAAAATAAGGAAAGTGTGTTTAGAATAGATGAAAAGGACATACCCACAACAAATGCTCACATGCGGAGAGACAAAGTCGTGCTGTTGCATTACTTTGACAAACCCCCTTAGATTTGAGAGAATTAGTTTACCATTGCATGAGATCACACTAGAATTCTTAAGCCAGAACCCATAGGCATGCTTGATGTTTAGAGCCTGCACCTCACAATAAATCTATCAACATTATGTGCCACCTTACACATGTGGGGGAATAAATGAAGGTTTCCATCTGACCACCCATCATTATAACTCATTATTGCTCTACTCATGGCTCGAATCCCACCAAGGCCACTTCACCGACTCTCACCCTAATTAGGGGTCTCAGAGTCAGATATTGGTGTTTAAGATTGCTGTCACTAGAATCGTTTTCCAAGATCTAATTTAATTTATCCAAATCTTCTTGATTTTATGTTGAATGCCATGGCAAGTCCAATGTCCTTCTAGCATTTTGGAAACCCCAATTTTCAAAAAAAATTCTGCCCTATTGCCTTTGCATCAGACAAGGGATGGAATTAAGTAATTAAACTCAGTGATGAGGTTTCCGATATTCTGCATCAATTAGTCTGTTCTCGAACTGTTACTTATCTTTCACTACTAGAGCCTTGATTTAGTTTTTTGATAGCCTCAATCACAAGATGAGAGTCACCCTCTTTTATCAGTTTCTGGTATCCTTATCTTTTGGAAATACTAAAGCCTTTCTCCAAAGCATTGAATTATGCTTCGTTATTACTGGCATGATCATAATTCATTGCATGAATGATCTTGATGGTGTTATGATAATCCCTGAATATGCCTTCCTACCCAACGTCCCTGAAATTGCCTTTGGAGGCTCCATCAAATTTGAGCTACACAAATCCTTATAAAGGAGATGAGTAATGAGATGGTGACAATATGGGAGATACCATAAGGCTCCATAAGGAAGGAGTAATCATTTGTGGGGATAGATTCAATTGGTGAAGTATCTGTGCGTCATGGGGGGACACTACCAGTCATCTAGGTGTCATTGCTCTACTAGGATTGTCTCTCTATGATCCCAAATCTTTTACTTATAGATGCATCAAGACTACATATAACGAAGTTAATTAACCATGGAACTTAAAATCACGTAAATAATGCAAAAATAATCAGAAGAACTCAAAAAGCATGACACGACGATTTGATTATGGAGTTCATCCAATTTGGACTATGTCTATGATCCCTTCTCAATAGTGGGGAGGCCTTCATTCAATTAGTGGGCAAGGTTCCGGCCTACTTCCAGGGCTAGGGTCTGCTGTGTGCAATATATTCTCAGAATTCGGCCAATCCTCTCCATTTTCTCCCTAGACAAATAGTCGTATATATAAGCATGACGACATCCCTCAAAATCGGTTTAGTACTAATATAAGAACACAAGTTAGCAAGCGGAATTGGGTTAGAAGGATTCATGACAACAATCTCATTGCAATAGTGAAGCCCCTTTCCAACAAGGCAAACCCATCTCAACTATGCATGAGTCTCAATGACATGTTTTTCGGCATTTCCAACTTATCGATGGACAAACCAAGCCAAGAAACAAGCATCCTGTGATATATGTACCTACTGGATTTATAGAACACACCATACAAAATATTGTGTCTGGATCCTCCCCAGAAATTGCAATCAGCGTGGAACCCATTGGCGTATCAACCCATCTCCAGTGCTCTACGATATGGCAGACCCACCAAGATTTATAAATCACAATATATAACATTTCAAGTCTGCCCCCCCCCATCACAATATCACAAACGATGCCTATCGCAAAATCGCAATCAGTTCCTTCCGCCAAGGCCTTTTGTAACACAATCCTTGTTTTGTGATTTTAATATGCGATAAAATCGCATCATAACCGAATCTTCGTCGAGGCTGATATACCTTTTTTGGACCTGCATCAACCTTCAATATGTGATATTGCAATCATAGCCGGTAGTGACAAGTGTTGATTCTCCTTAAGCCACTCCTCTTTTCGCCAATATGCAATATGCGAGACACAGTGGCAACCTACCACATGGTGCTCCCTCATTCATTGAAACTTTTCCATGTCATCTTCTCCTGTCACCTGGAAAAGTCAAAATCAAACTTTGACTTGCTTCAACTTTGTCATCTAGACTCGAATTTGAGTTTCATTCACACCATTGGAATGAGGATGACGAGCACTTTGATCCAATGGTACGTTTACCCAGATTCTTCCATTTTGATTTTTGAGCATTTTACCATACCGCTAGTACTTTGATGAAGATCCACCTGGATCAATCCTCCCCACTGAGAGATTTTGAACAACTAAAATACTTTTCAATCAATTGGTATGTGAGGAAATTTCTCCCTCACTTTTTCCTTTTCCATTGATCGAGCTTTTCTTGGATGCATTCCTTTGAAGCCAACACGAATATACTCTACCAGCAGAATTAACACAACCGAGCATTGTCTGTGTCCTCGCAAAACCAAACTTTCAACTACCTATATGCGAGACTGGTACATCCTTTGAAATCATATACAAACCATACATGACTCAAATAACCCCTCACATTCCAAGAGTTTATAGCACACACTCTTTGGTCAAGGATTACATAATAAAAACCAATACCTCAACTAGTCATAAGAAAAGGCCAAAAACATGATCAATGTGTTTTGAAGTGATGGAAAACACATTGTCACTTATACATTTATTTACAATGCATGATTTACAAACTGTGGCCATAAAAATCTACTATATATATATTATATATATATATATAGATTACTTAAAGAATAATGCCATGAATGTGGTGGATTCTTTTGTTGAACATTTTCACCTGTTGGCTTATTTATCGGCGGAGCATATGAAACATGGCTCCCTAGAGCCCCATCTCACTGCAGTGACTACAACAATTCTTCCTCCTCCAAACTTTCCAGGTCGTCTTGGAGCACCTTCCTCTGGTGCTCCTCTGATAAGTGTTCATGGAGCCCTTACTATCTCTGTAATGCAAGGAAGTGATTTCATCATCCGTCGTTGGTTAGGCATGAGCTGTTTTGGAGCATTCCCAACTTCCTTCCTAACATACCCGAGTCCTACATGACGATGCGATTCCTCCACCTTGATGGGGTTTATAATGCATTGGCCATTAATGCTAAAGCTCTTTCCCTCATACCCCATTCTCTTTAATAATTTGGAGCCGATAGTTGTATTATGTTTTACAAAAACAACAAAATCATCATCAAGAAAGGTACATGAAGTTGAAGAGTCACTTTTTACCTCAAGGCGGTTATGTTGAAGATTTTCCAAGGCTTCTTCCTTGGCTTGCAATTGGCACAAAAACCTTTTTTTCTCCTTTTCAGCTTCCTGTAGGAGTCTCCTTAGCTCAGTATTCTCTACTTTAATGATTTGGTTGATCTCCTCAAGGTCCTGGAGCCATGGTGCATTTGGTGTCCCTTTCACCTTTGGTACAATATCTATTGAGGCCTTTGTTTCATTGCCTGAATCAGAACCCAGATCAATGCGTCCATCCTTTGTGATCCCAAGAGTTGTGATCTTCCTTTCATTACTGGAATTTGACCCCAGGTCAATTAGTCTACCTCGGGTAAATCCTATACATGTGACCTTCTCATCTTCCTCTGATTCAGACTCATGATCTTGTTGCAGGGTGATAGTTGTCCTTAACGTCAACCTTCTGTCATTCACCCTAGACCTCAACTCAAGGTGTAGTTTCCAACAATTCTCTTCGTCCTATCCCTCCTTTTCACAATGTGTACAAGAGGCTTCTCTCCTCTTCTCCTGGTTGTTGCGGCTCATTTTGGGTCGTCATTTTGTTCATGTGCCTCCCTGCGCTCAAGATGCATGGCCTTCACACTAGCCTCATCGATAGTAGCAGGCTCAAACAATAATAATGAATGCCTTATGTAACTATGCAAAGAACCGATATATTTAGTTACAATCTTTGGTGAATCTAATGGAATGCTAAAATTCAATGCTTGTTTCCTAAATTCTTTGGTGATGTTTTGCACATTTTGACCCTTCTTTTGCATTAGATGTTGCCATTCCATTAATTCTTTTTTTTTTTCTTTATATCCTAGAGGGTAAAACTGATTCTTCAATGCAAAAATAAAATTTCACCGTGAGGAAAGAAGGTTACCCATTTTTTTGTTGCCTTGCAATCTATTATCCCACCAAACGAGAGTGGTGCCACTCAATCGAATGGATGCCAACGAGATCTTTGCCTCATCTTCCTCGATCTGTTGGATCTGAAGTAGACCTCAATCTACCTAATCCAATTGTTGAGATTTTCTGCATTACACTCTCCAACATACATAGGCAAGTCAAACTTTACATCTAGTTTAAGGAAAGGTTTCTTACATGTGTGTCTGGAGTCGCGATTGGAGTGATGAGAACTATCACTTAAAGAAGGACACGGAGGGGGATCTTCTCCACCATCTCCTCAATGTGTCGATCCACAATCATTTGTATCTTTATTCCCATGCTAGAGGGCCTTCTCATACTTTGAAAAATATTTTATCCACTTTCTCTTCCATATTGTAGAATACCTTTCAGAAATTTTGTTACTCTTCCCAACAAGCTTCTTCATTGGCCATGTTTCTTCTTTGTTGTGCATGTCCTACTTCAGGATCAATGTAATTAAGTGTTTCTCCTAATTTTCATAGCTTGTTTCGGGTTAGCATAAAATCATGCAATTTGCATCCACAAAGACCTGCTCTGATACCAAACTTGATCCAAGATATTTTACTTACACATGCATCAAAATTACATATAACAGAGTTAATTAACCATGGAACTTAAAAGCACATGGAAAATGCAGAAATAATCAGAAGAACTCAAAAACCATGACATGATGATTTTATTACGGAGTTTGTCAAATTTGTACTATGTCTCTCGGCCTTGCTCAATAGTGGGGAGGCCTTCATTCAATCAGTGACAATGTAAACTTTGAAATGGGAACTATAAACTCAAAACGGGAACTCTGGCCAAAAAACCCCCAAAAAAATGTCAAAAACAGTGCTAAAACCAAAAAGTGTTGATGCTGGAATATCACCTTTTTTTTCCTGGGTAAATTTTCAACATGTTTTAAAAGTGGTGGTGAAAACCAATTTTTTGCGCAAAAATTATCCAAAAAACACCCTCAAAATTAAAAGTGTTATTGCTGGGAGAACATTTTTTTTTTTTCAAAAGTAAAA
>APFE030997691.1:443-19286 GCA_000404065.3 Pinus taeda | reverse complement strand
TATTATCAGATCAATATTTAATTTTCCAAACAGATTTGTATACGCTACTTCAGCTAAGTGAACTAGCGTGTACACACTACTATACTTAAAGCAACCAGCGTATATGCAGAGAACTTTTTGATTTAAACAGTTTATCATGTATTAAACTTTAATTAGTATATCATAGATTTATTAAATGGTGCAGTAAAAGCAAAATAAAGCATCACACATGAGAAACACACGTAAAGCCCAAGATATAAGGTGGAAACCCAATGTGGGTACTAACCACCTGCTGCTATCATCTCTGTCTTCTTTTAATAATAAGAAAAAATGTTTACAATCTTGTACTGGTGTAGACTTGTACTAGTATGCAGGCACCCACCTACAGAAGGCTACAACCTTCTCTCATTCTCTAGCTACTACTGGAAGGGAACTACAACCCCCTAGCTTTTATACTAGCCAATATGTTTACTAGTACGTAGGTGCAAGCCTACAGAAAAGCTCCACTCTTCTACTAGGGACCACATTTCATGAATTTTTAGACTGGATAATCCTAGAACACAACACCACAATATGAAGGCCACATTTCATTCAATTTTCATACTGGACCCATCAACAACATCAGAAGTGCAATACAACTATCAAGTACATCTGCATCACCCAATCATCATAACCAGAATCTGATCATTCAGAACACTATCACGAGAATACAGTTACCAGAACCCAAAGCAGAACCTAGAACTCTGTAGAAGCAAACAAAAACAACTGAAACATACTTCATAAGGTATACGCTACTTCCATGTGTCAAACCTGCATGTATACGTGCTTTTATCAAAGCTAGCCAGCATATATATCAGTAAATATTAATTCATAATTCTGCAGGTATTCCAGAGTTCAGTTATACCTAGACCACAACAATTACAGAATAACACATGTGTGAGTATTCAGATATAAACTGTACATGAGCAAACCATATAATGATAATTCATTTCAAGCCTTAAGATCCCGATCCAATCATTCATCAATTGCTAAGGTTCATCCTTGGTTCAGATCAAGCAAAGCACCATAAGCCAATAACCTGCATACTAGATCTCATACTTCATCAGATATTCGATACTTGCACACCTTGGCCTGATGACCTTCTCCTCCTTATATAGTTTTTGGCCTTTCTCAATACCTCAGACCAAATACCTTAGACCAATACCATGGATCAAAATACCTTGGACCAAATACCACAGACCAAAAGCTTAGTTTTCCAACATATACACACTTTTCCTTCTATGAAAGTGCGTGTGTATGTATATGTGACTTGTGTTCAGTGAACCTGCGTATACCTCTTTTTCTTCTTTCATTTTAGTCTGAACTGTAATTCTTTGATGTTGTCATGCTGCACCATGATCTTTCATCTGAGTGAGTTGCCATCAAGGACAACATCTGTAGCATAATGCCAACAAAAAGTACAAACAAAAAGAAATAACAACCCTTATACCTCCAAGCTGAAACATCCACAGAGAATGGAGAGCCTAACTTCATAAACATACAATACCATTGAATAACTCGTGAAAAATAATGCAAAAACGCCTATCCAAACTCCCAATTTGGATTATTGGGCCTTCTACAACCTTCTCAGAACCTCCCTGCTGCTCAAGGCGAGGTTTCGACTTGCTGTCAGGGTTAGGGTTTGATGTGTACAATAGATTCAGATTATTCAACCAGTCCTCTCCTTTTTCTCCCAACACAAATAGTCGTATATATAAGCATGATGACATCCCTCAACATTGGGGCAATTCTAACATAAGAACCCAAGTTAGTAGGCAGAATCGGGCTGGAAGGATTCACAGCAAAAACCTGACCACAGAGTGAATCCCCTTTCCAACAAGGAAAACCCATCTCAACTATGTATGAGTCTCAGCGACATGTTTTTTGGTATTTCCAACTTATCAACAGATAGTCCAAGCCAAGACACAAGCATCCTATGATGTACGAACCCGCCGGATTTATAGAACACGCCATAAAAAATATTGCATCTGAATCCTTCCCACAAATTGCAATCGACATGGAACACATCAGCGTATCAACACAGCACTAGTGCTACATGATATGGTGGACCCGCCAAGAGTTATAAATCACAATATATAACAATTCAAGTCCAGCCCCCCATCGCAATATCGCAATCGATGCCTATTGCAAAATTTCAATTGGCGCTTTCCGTTGGGGACTTTTGTAACACCATCCCTATTCTGTGATTGCGATATGGGATAAAATTGCATCGCAACCAGGTCTCTATTGGGGCCAATATACCCTTTTGTTCCTCCACTAGCCAGCGATATGCGATATCGCAATCACAGCTGGTAACGCCAGGGGTTGGTTCTCCTTAAGTCGCTCCTCTTTTTGTCGATATGTGATATGTGGGACCCAGTGGAAACCTACCATGTGGCACTCCGTCATTTGCTAAAACTTTTCCATGTCACATTCTCCTACCACCTGGACAAGTCAAACTCAAACTTGCTTTAACTTTTTCATCTGGAATCGGATTTGAGTGTCGTCCACTCCGTTGGAATCAACATGATGAGCACTTCGATTCAATGTTGCGTTTATCAAGATTCTACCATTTTTCGAGTTGAGCCTTTTACCATGCTACTCATACTTTTCTGAAGATCCACTTGGACCACTCTAATATTCTAGATAATTCTTTTCCATATCCCATCCACATTAGAACATTAATCCTTGAATATTGTTTTATTCTATTCTTTTCATATTGCCCATAGGAGAAATCCTATTGTCAAACCCCAAGCTCTCTTAAGGACTGGGCTTGAGAAGATCCCTTTTCTCCATATGTCAATAGTTTCCTGAATGTTGTGCTTATCCCTATCAAAATGACCAAATAGAAGAGCTATCTTGCTCCATAGTTTCTCCACTAAGGATCAAGCATTCACGAGATGTTCGAGGTTTTCTTCTTGGCTGCTACACATAATATAATAGGATGGTCCATGAACTCCTATCTTTTCATGTTGATCCCAAGTTAAGCTTCTCTTTCGGCACACAAGCCATAGAAAGCGAGCCACCTTTGGCCAAAGGTTTTCTTTCTAATAGGAACTATATTTTAAATAAGTGTGATTTAATTATTTATTTTATTATATTAGTGATAGAATTTTTTAGATATTATGAATAATTTTATATCTAAAATATAATAAAATAATAAATTTAAACTGTGAAATTTATATAACTTTAATACTTCATAAAATTATTTATACATTTAAAATATATTTTAAATAATTAAAATACATAATCTAACCAAAGTATCCTATTACATCATTTTAAAACTATATAATAAAATTTTACCATAATTATCACGATGGGTTACCTTCTGGTCGGTTAGGGAAGGGGACATTGGATTGAGTGACTTTCTTAATAAAACTTTAACCCAATTTATCATGTAGAAAAGAAACTTAACCTATCTATATTGTGAATAGGATACTCTTTCTAATCTGCTCTTTTAAACTCTGTGAAAAAACAGTAGCTGCGGAAATTACTTAAGGTCTCCCACTAAGATATTTCCTCGGTAATATGAATTAATGTATGCACAAAACTATGTTGCCACACCAAATTTTAAAATAATTTAAATATATTTTAAGATGACTATATAATTTGCATTATTTTTTAAAGCAGTCTATAATGCGATTTTTTAGAAAATCTGACAACGGGGAAAGCTCAATTTACCAGTATATGTGATAGTCCTCGCCCATCACTGGAGATCCTGGCCGAACTCCCATTCGTCCAGTCTAGCCCATTCTTTTCATCTGACAAAATTGACTCTGTTTGTGTACCTTTGACATTTTTTATAGCTCGACTTGTTTGCATGTTGCAAATATCATAGGGTCATGGTGACATACATCTATGCATCCATGTCGACATTCGAATTAAATTTTGTTAATAAGGAATAAATCTAAATAAATTTGAAGCAGCACTCTCCCACTCAAATTTAATAGGAAATTTGAAATTCAACATTTAAAAGCCACCTCACATTTACATCCGAGCCTATATCATAAAAACATTGATTAATTCGAAGAGATGCAGGACAAAGGCATAAAACAGAACAAGGGCCCATAATCGCGGTAGAAAAAATTGGTTGTATGATGAAGCCCTACACAACCACGAAGATAATTTGCAATACAATTCCACCACTATTGAAAATTGGATAAAATCCGTCTCTCTTGTTGCGGACAAAAGATGTTTCGAATTGGACGGATGTAATTCCTGAACTCCAATCTTCACATTTCAAATGATATTAATTTATGGTCGATACATATACATTGAAATTTATTTTCTTTTAACTACCTCTATCTATTTTCTTTTGAATTGCCAGCCACAAAGAGGAGTTGTTGATAAGGTTGTTGAACATGTACTGAAGAAGGTCAAGAAACTAGGGCTAAACATGGCCAAATATGCAACAGGGTTGGACGAGAAGGTCAAGGATTTCGAAGACACGGTTCTTTCGCGAAAACAAAGCATAGTTGGAAACCTCACATTGTTGGGATTGTAGGGTTAAGCAGAATAGGGAACACAACTTTCACAAAAGAGCTCTTCGATAGAAATAATTTATCTTATCATAAATTTGGCTGGCCTATCAAGTCTAAAAATTCGTTGACGTTTATTCCTTTCTGGCGTCTGTCGGTCTAAATTTTAAGTAAATAATACACGAGTGTTAATTTTAATTATTGTTATTTTGAATTTTAAGCATGAAAACATTAAGTAATTAACATAACACAATCATGACTAAATTAAAGATGTTCATATTGTTTTTGGATTCACTTTGGTTTTGATATAAGAAAAATCTAAAATTTCAACTCTACAAAACCAAGAAATCTCGATGAAATGAAGTATAATAATCCATCCTCAGAGGATGATCTACTATCATAACAAGAAACAAATCTTGAGAGAGGATTGAATCATCATGATTAAAATTATGTATTTACAAACAACCATTAAGATTTATGATAGTTCACTTAAATATCTTCGAGTCAAATTTACAGTTTAATATTTTTTTAACCTGTCCCTACTCACGTTTTAAAATTTTTATTGGTTGTAAAATACATTTAAAAAATGAAAAAAGGCTTTGTATAAATAAATGCTTTTTAAATTCATTGCAGAGAAAACTTCTTAAAGAGTTTGACGGGATTAGATTTGGAAATAGACATCATTGATGAAGATATAGAGATCCTTAATACGCATCTTTTATCTTCCTAGATGACTTTACTGATTTCAGACGACGTAGATACTGAGAAGTAGTTCGATGCCTCGTTGATTCAAATAGTTTTGGACTATCATAGCTTAATGCTGATTACATCCATTCGTGAAAGTTCACGACTTAATATACTAGAAAATCAAATTCCAAAGTCCACACCAGAAACTATTTTTCACACTATTTTTCACACTGTATTCATTCACAAATATTATACAAATATATAGTTGGGTTGAGCTCCAACTAATTCCAAATATCAATATGGGAGTTGAGATATTCTCTCAACCAAATTCCAATCCAATTCTAAATTTATCTTGTAAGCATTATCTCCAAGTGCCTTCCTTAATGCTTACATGTCAAAATTAAAAACAACACAAATTACAACATAGAGAATAAGTATTACAGCAATATAATTGGCATGTGTCTCACTAGTCTTCATCAACACTCACATCCACTCTCGAATTTTTGCGAGCATTGCTCTCTCTCCATCCACTACTTCGAGTTGTCACTTGAACTCCATTTAACACATGCTTGCCTTAGACCATCATTAATGAAATTTGCAAGATCAACAATATTGACAACCTAGCTCATCGGGGATTTCACGATAAGAGGTGTCAAGTAATGAACAGTAATGAAGCATCCTATGAACCGACCACGTTCTATTAGCTATTTTGCCTTCGGCTATCCATCACCTACTATGAATACTATCTTAATACTCAATGTGTTAAAAAATTTATCAAACAACTTGACCTGTTTCCAACTTGATCTCATATTGTAACTCGTAGTCATTGTACATGTGTTTCTGAGTGCCAAGAACAACAAACTATAACAATATGTAAACACAATTAAACTAATGATATGTGTATGGGTTTCCAAGCACCAAGAATCATCAATATTATGTTATACTGTACAATAATTGGTTTTGCACCTAACTAAAGAATAGGAAAACAAATTCTTTAAGGGAAAAAAGAGAGGCAACAAAGGCCATAACAACAAAACTAATCAACTGCTCTCTTCCAATTAGAGACTCTATATATTGGCTCATGTTGGTATTCTACCCGAGAATCCCCCACACACACCTTATTGTAAAGCATGAAGGATAACGTGAGATGATCTATGCATCATTAATGTATGGGTCATTAAATCTAAAAGACATAACCAACTAATATATACAACTACCAAGACCACACTAGGGTGACTTGATGGCCATTATTGATAGATACACATATTACCTTAGTGTATTCCAAAGATGAATCCATGGCGGTATTCCCATAGTAAGGTGTTTTGATAGTGAATTTTTCTTAAGGATGATATAAACCAATGAACGTCATATAAATGCTTAGTAGATTCCATACTAGGGTTCAATCTATTGGTTGGAGCATGCTAAAGTTAGAACAACAAGAAATACATGCTGGAACTTAACTAGGGATGCCAGAACAACAAAAACTCTTATTGGAACATCACAAGTAGTAACTAAAGCTCTTTTCAAAGCATGATTTCTCAAAAAGGCTAGGTATCACTCCTAAGAAAAATGCGAGATGTCAGAACATCACTTATAGGAATAGCAAGGTCTGATGGGGCTTGCTCTGGATCAACTAAAGTTTCCTTTCCCATTGCTAGAGGTTTTATTACAAGATATGGATATGCAATTGGAAGGTATGCAAGGTAGTAAAACTTCCTTGGATGTGACATAAATTGTCTAATCCTTAATTTCTAATGGAAATCCACTAATGAATATTTGAACCTTCATATTCTCATCCTTGAGATATGACACATACCTCAACAACTCCAAAAAATTAGTCATATAATCTTTATATGC
Organism: Pinus taeda; assembly: GCA_000404065.3. Classification (NCBI taxonomy): domain Eukaryota; kingdom Viridiplantae; phylum Streptophyta; class Pinopsida; order Pinales; family Pinaceae; genus Pinus; species Pinus taeda. Next base: position 12,246 of record APFE030997691.1, on the reverse strand, counting down.
CATAGACTCCATCTCCAACTCATAGAAATTTCTAACATTGCTTTCATAGTATCTCTTTTACATGTACTTCTTTCTAAAAATTCTTTTGAATTCATGCCAACTAAACTCCTATATCTTGATACCTTTAACATGCTTCACATATCCCCACCAGATGTTCGATTTCCTTATGATATTGAAAATAGTTATCATGGCCTTCATGTTCTTCGTATAATCAAGCAACTCAAATAACTTCTTCATCCCAAGAAGCCATGATTCTACATCTTATAGTTTCTTCACCTCTCCATCAAAGGTAGGAGGCTTGGCTTTTTCAAACACATATGGCAAGTAGTGCTTCTAACTCTTCTTGTAAGGATGGTAATGGTGATGACCATATTGTCTCTTTGATCCATAACTATAATATAATGCATAATTACTACCTCTCCTATCATGTGTATCCATCCATCTACCACCTCTAACTGTGTCATCCCTATCTGACCTGTGGCCTCCATGACACCTACTACCATATGCCTTATTCTCCTTTAATCCCATCCATAATTGATCCATGGTTTTCCATGTCTATGCAAATCTGATAAAATCAAAAGGATCATTGCATTAACATCTGCTTTCCTTTCCTAGTCTCAGGAATTCCTTCCCTGTGACTGAATGATCCTATCAATACCTAATTTGCAGCTTCTGATTTCTTCCTTTAAACTTCTCAAGGTATCTGCTATGTTAAGAGAGTACTCATATCTTTGGCACTCATATGATATATAAGGAGAGTCAGGTGAATTATACTCCACCATCTTTCTTATCACCTCTGATCTTCTCCCTGCAAACATACCATGTCAGATAAACCAAATAAAAACATGATAGAACATACATTAGTGAACTTCAAGGGAGGCTATCTCGTCTGCATTATGAATCTGTATTAGTACAACATATGTCTAGATATAATAAAATCAACATATAAATTGTCTCAACATCAATATCATATTGACACAAGCTCACAACAGTGACCATAGTAATGCATCCATAGCTAACATATCAACAACTAATGTGCATGCATAAAAATCACAACTAGCCCTTCTAGTCCAAGTGTTTGAAACTGGAATCTCTAATACCATCCTATAACCACGTCATCCCATCTTCACCCACTTTAATCTACTCACTAGGGTAACTATGAAGATGAGAATTACTAGGCGAGACCTTATTACTAAGATGTACTTATGGAAAATTGGGTCCATACGTCGAGAATTTGCTACAACCACCCACCGACACATGATCACACTATCATCAACCCAACTTGACCCAACACTATTTATTTTTAGCTTGTCTCTTTAAATTTAGCATAACTTTCTATTTTTGGTAAATTTTCAGGTTCTAAACTTGCAAGGCCATTTTGAGGGCCTAAATGACATTTTCAAGGAAAATGGAGAGACCAAAAAAGTGCAAGACTAATTTATTTGTCTTTTATCGGCCTCCTTGTTGATATCTTCGAATTGAGGTAGTATGATTGTAGGAATCTATAGGGCAAGCTCTTAATATAGAACACGAAAGCACATCGCTCACAAATAGATCATATATCAATACACCGGTATTCTTGATGTGGTTAAAACCCTCAAAGAGGGAAACAATCCATGGCTTGAGCCAACACAACCACTTCAAGAAATTTATTAATGTAAAAGAAAGAAAATTTACATAAGCTTCTCTCATGAATGGTCACCTAACAAATGACCCTCCATGCTCTTTAAATAGAGATCATGGACCAATTGGGTGCTAAGCCATAGATCAAGTGTTGATAATACTAAGGACATAATGAACCGTCAGATCACTTCATGTCTAGAACATATCATGATTGTAGGATTGTAAGTTACAAAAAGTACATACTAAAGAAACACACTTTACCTAAATATACACTAGACCAAGTTGTAGTTAATTATTTCCTATGTGTCGGAATATCCTAACATCCCCCTTTAAGAAGAACTTGGGATAGTATTGAAGGATATAAAAACATGACACAATAGGAGAAGGAATGACGCATTAAAGCCTATCCCCCCTTAGTGAAAAATTCCTAAACTCCAACCATAAATCGAAGTTTAGTAAACTTTACCTCTGTGAGAGCCTTTGTAAAGATGTCTGCAACTTTATCATTGGTTGAACAATATTGCACTTCAATGACATTGTTATGAATGAGATTTCTAATGAAGTGCATGTGTAGTTCAATGTTTTTGTTGTGCTGATGTTGGACTAGATCTTTGCATAGTTGAATGGTACTTTGATTATCACACCAAAGTGTAGTGAGATGCTACTACTGAAAACCAAACTCTGATAGGATCTAGTGAAGCCACAGTGCTTCCTTACTAGATTCAACGATGCCACAATACTCTGCTTCTGCTGAAGAATGAGAAATGGCACTTTGTTTCTTCCAAGCATGTAATAGGTCCAAGACCAAGAGTGAAGACATAACCCACAGTAGACTTCAGATCATCAGGGTCACTAACCCAGTGAAAATCAGTAAAACCAGCCAATAGAGGAGATGCTTCTAAACTGTAATGAATCCCAAACTAAATTTTACCTCAAACAACATGAAGTATTCTATTATCTTCTTTCCAATGACTTTCATGTGGGTTTCTCATAAATCGAGCAACAAGGCCAACAACAAAGGAAAGGTCAGGACAACAATGGGTAAGATACAAAAGGTTTCCAACAGGCTAACGGTATAAGGTAGCGTCAACCTCAGGGGAAGTACACGTGATTGAAATTTTTGCTCTTAACTGAAAGGCAGAAGGGGCTGGCTTACAGCGTTCCATGTGAAAGTGATGTAGAAGGTCACAAGAATAGTTGGACTGGGAAAGGTAAATACCTTCTTTGGATTGCAAGACTTAAAGACCAAGAAAATAATGCAAGTGTCCTAAGTCTATCATTTGAAACTTATTTTTAAGGCTGGACTTCACATGGTTTATAAAGTTGAGATCATTACCAGTAAGGATAATATCATCAACATAAATAACAAGAATGATAATATACTTACCCACTTTCTTGGTGTAGATAGTATTGTCAGAATGACAACTAGAAAAGACAGTATCTAAAAGAAAGCTATCCATTTTGGCATACCAAGCTCGAGTGGGTTGCTTGAGACCATAAAGGGATTTCTTAAGCCAACATTCAAGGCTAGAGTTTGTTTTTATAAAGCCAAGAGGTTATTCCATGTAGATTTCTTCATGCAAGTCCCCATGCAAAAAGGCATATTTAAATCCATCTTATGGACTTCCCATTTGGGAGAGGCATCAAGGGAAAGAATAAGGCAGATAGAGTTCATTTTGGCAATAGGGGATAAGGTTTCAGTATATTTAATGGCTTCAACTTGTGAAAATCCCTTAGCAACAAGAGGAGACTTATGTTTATCAACTTTTCCATCGGATCCAAACTTGGTTCTGTAAACCCATTTGCATCTAACAATTTTTCATCCCTTTGGAAGAGGAACAAGAACCTGTGTATCATTTTCCAATAGTGAACGGCATTCTTCATTCATAACTGCGTCCCAATCGGGATGGCCTGAAGCTTCTGCAAATGTGTCTAGATCTTAATTCACTGAAGCTTGAGCCAGTAAATAAGAGGCTCTATTGAAATGAGAATGTGTACGATGCTAATCTGTAGAATCACCTGCAAGAGCACCTGTTGCATCCCGAGTAACGCAGATCCATTTTTGAAGCTAAGGAGCTGAAGGAGGATCCCGAGAAGGTGGGGGAGGATTTTCATACTCATTGTCATCATCTGTAGAAGGAACATTTTCAGAACTAAAAGGGATAGATGGAGGTGGCACACTCACTGAACTATGCTCATAGGCCAATATATTTTTAGCAAACTTTACATCTCTTCTAATGATAACATTTTTGTATTTATGTTGAAGAAGTATATATCCTTTCACGTCTTCAGAATATCCAACAAAAATACATTTTTCACTCTTAGGTTCTAAGGCTTTATGTTTCTCATCTAGAATATGGGCCCATCCTTCACTTCGAAAAACATGAAAGTGACTTACATTTGGTTTAATTGAGCTCCATGCTTCTTTCAGAGTGATATTCTTTAAAACCTTACTAGGAGTGTGATTTACTATGTACTTTGCACAGTTCATTGATTCTGCCCAAAAACTAAGACTAAGTCCTTTAGATTGAAGCATACAATTATCCATTTCCTTTAAGGTGTGATTCTTCCTTTCAGGTACACCATTTTTCTGTGGAGAATATGGAACAATATGTTGCAATTGAATTCCATGTTCAGTCCAAAAGTTGATGAATTTGTTTTTAACATATACTCCGCCATTATCAGATCTTAGCTTAATATTTTCATGTCCAAATTGTTTCTCAACAAAGTCCTTAAAGGCCAAGAACATGTTAAAGACTTCACTCTTGAGTTTTAAGAAGTATACCCAAGTGCATCTCGAGAAATCATCAACGAAAGTTAAGAAATACCTGTATCCAGGGAATGAAACAACTAGAAGTGGACGACATAAATCACTATACACAAGTTGTAAAGGGGTTGAGGCATGCGAAGGGGCACATTTTTCAAAACCATCCCAATGATGTTTTCTGAGTACATATCCAGAACAAACACTATATTTGCAAGATACCATAGGAATACCAGTCACCATATTTTCTTTACGTAGATTTTGAAGGGAGCGATAGTTTAAGTGACCAAATTGCTCATGCCAATTTTTAATCAATTCATCATTATGAGCAACAAATACTGAGGGAAGAGTTGATCACACAAAGTTTTTAAACTTATACAACCTTGTAGAATCATCAACAATTCGAGTAGCTAAAATCTATGTAGGATCTCTTAGGTTCTTAATTATAACATCATCAGGTGAAAATTCAATGGTTTTACCTTCAACTGAATGAGTTATCTGATATACAGATAGAAGGTTGTAGGATAAGGTAGGAACACATAATACATCATTAAATTGACCATTGTCTATATCAATAGTTGGAGTCCCTACAACACTAAGAGATCTATCATCACCAACATATATATTTTTGGTGTTACAATCATTTAAAGAAGAAAACATGGCTTTGTTTTTGGCCATGTGATAAGAAGCTCCAGAATTAATGAGCCACTCATGAGAATGAGAAGAAGAAGATACATTTAGTGCATAACCAGACTTATATGCTTGAAGACCACATGTAGGAAGTGTTATTCCTGAATATGAAGTTGAATTTGAAGAGCTCTATAAATGGATGTTATGCTACTTCAATGTTGCTTCCAACGATTCCATCTTCTTAAAGCATCTAGATTCTAAGTGGTCATCACGATTACAAAAGTTACAATGTCTATCAGCCTTCTTCCCTTTTTTTAGTTTCCTTATCATTTTGTTGAGTTGATTTTTCATTTTGAGACTAAAATTTCTTAGGACTCTTTTTTGGTTTAGGACCGTTTTTTCTAGGATGTTGCTTCTTAGGATTATTTGAATTTGGTTGTTGTTGGGCTACTAAGGCTTTCTTAGAAGAGTTTCCAGTGTTAAGAAGACCAAGATGTAATATTTTTTCTTGTTTTCTTATTAAAAAATCACAAAAAGGCATCAAAAGAGGGGGACTTGTAGGCTTGTCCTCGAGAAATAGAGGCTTCTTTAGTAGAATAAAATGTGGAAACAAACACAGAGTAGTTTGGTCCTAACTTAGTAAGAATGGAATAGATAAGGCTACCATCTTCTTTCTTAACCTTAAAACCTTCCAAGAGAAGTGTTAAGGTCTTGAACGTGGAAAAAAGATCTTCAATGGAAGAAAATATTTTGGGGTCCAATGTAAGCAACTCATTTTCGAGTTGATGGGCTCTAATTTCATCTTTAATTCCAAAAACTTTATTAAGTTGTTTCATTGTTTCATTGGGGGTATCAATTTATGCGATATGAAATCTAAGTTCTAGAGAGATAAACATCCCTATCAACCTACGTTCTTGATGTTGCTTATTATTCCATTTTGCTTACTTATCTTCATCTTTGGGTTTAGACTATTTGCCTGAGGCTATTTTATAAACAACTTTACTTCTAAGTAAATCCACAATGTAGGATAACCGTTGGAAGTAGTTGGTGTTGTTAAGAATAGCTAGGCATGAACTTTCCATTTTAAAAGAAACTGAAGTTGTAAATGATGAAACTATGTGTTTCAATGGAATGATCTCTAAAAATTAGGTTGATTAAAAAAAATGGCTTGTGGATGAAGAGGTTATGGCTTTTTTAAGAAAAGTTGTTGAAGATTCCGACGAACTACGTGAATGTTGGGAAGTGAATGATAATGTTATATTTAAAAAAATCCCCCACTTTCCAACTTAATCTAATCAGCTCACTTTTAAAAAGGATTACTTTATATAACCCACTTTTATAAATAATTGAAAGTCACTTTTACAATGGTACTTTATGAACTATCTACTAAATTGTAACTTAAATAAAAGATAAAGTGACTTTAGAATTATAAGTGACTCACTTTTTATAATGGGTAAGAACACTTTTACATAAAGTAACTTTAAAACATAAGTTACATGTGCTTTTGAAAAGGTAACTCAACAAAAAGAAACACTTGAACCCAAGACCTCCATTCTCATAATGTAACTTTGGACCAAGTGAGCTAGTTTAAAGGGTTAGTAATTTTTGGAAAAGTGGAAGAGAGCATTTTTTTTTTTTGCTCACTAAAGCTTTGGAGTGCGTGCTTGCTTGAAAACCCTTTTTTTTACGAATAAAAAAAACCCAGACAAACCAAAACGAACACGTAAAAGTAATCCAAGCCTTACGGCTTAAAGTTAGATTTGGCTCGAATCATTGTTTTTTCCTCACTATTTTTGGTTTTACGAGATCACACTAAGGCGTGACGGAAGAGAGAATACGCATGAGAAAAATCCTTTCTTTCTGTTTCTAGTTTTCCCAGATCGCATAGAGTCGTGAGGAAAAGAGAATACGTAGAAATGAAAAGTATAGATTCGGTAATAAAAAATAGATATATAAATAAACCAAAATAAATAGAGAGATAAATAACTAAAACTGCAAATACAGATTGTATACCTCCAGATCTTAAAAATGACATAGCAAGGGCTACTAGAAACCTTTTCGTGTGAAACAAAAGGGGTGCCTCACTAGAATATATGCTCCCCACACAATAAAGCAGTCCTCTCAGTCTAAAAGTAGTGAAAAACAATAGATCTAGGAAACAACTATTGGATGCAATTGTACTAGCTTCGGATTTCGATCACCAACGAATGTGGCCCTCAAATAGCTCTGATACCATGTAGGAATTTATAGAGTAAGTTCCTAAGATAGAACACCAAAGGGTACCACTCACAAATAGATCATAGATTAGTAAACTAATATGCTTGACATGGTTAAAACCGTCAAAGAGGGAAACAGTCCATGACTTGAGCCAACACGAACACTTCAGGCAATTTATTAATGTAAAAGAAATAAAATTTACATAAGCTTCTCTCATGAACAATCACCTAAAAAATGACCCTCCATTTTATTTAAATAGACATCATGGACCAATCAGGTGGTAAGCCATGGATAAAGAGTCAGTAATACCGAGGAGAGAATGAACTGCCAGATCACTTCACGTCTAGAACATATCATGACCATTGGATTATACGTTGCAAAAATTACATACTAAAGAAACACAGTTTACCTAACTATGCACTAGACGAAGTTGTACTTAATTATTTCTTGTGTGTCAAAATATCCTAACAATGATAGTGAAACAAAGATCATATGCCAAAGTTATGACCCAGGGAAGTTGGAGGACCAAATTACTCATTTATAAAAACACTTTGCGTATATAGTATGTGTAGGTTATAAATACATATCTTTTCATTAATATAATAAGCTCACTATAGAATCATTGAGAGGGCCCTATGCCCTCTCCACATAGATGGAAAACCACTTATTATTCCATACAATCATTAATCGATCAATAGCTAGACAATTCATGACAAGATCCATAGAAATACACATCATATGAACAACATATAACTCGAAAACAACCAGCATATAAACCATGGAAACCCAACCATAATATCACTAACATAATGCCAACAATTATACATGAATCATCATAGAATAATAGATCTTATTAACATATGAGAATACCAACCAAGTCAGGGACATCCACATACTACATGATGATAGATTGGGTTGAACCAAATCTCTCTTTCAGCCAATCACCCCTGCACCATATTTCAACCATGAATGTGGGATATCATGGAATAAACCAAACAAAACAAAACCATGGCTTATAGAGGCCAAACCACCTCAACCCTCAACCATCAATTCCACCTCATGTTTGGACATCGCTTACACCAACCAAATTAGTCTCTACCCAAGTAGTCTAGTGCTCCAGGAACTAGTAACTCAACCCACAACCTTCCAAGGATCTAGAGAATTTTTCCAAACTCGCATTGGGGATTAGTAACTTAACCCAAAAAGGGCTCTAGAGCATTTGTCCCACCCAGGCTCCAAGACTAGTAACTCAACCGAGGTTGTTCCAGCAATTCTAGAGCATTTGCTCCAACCAATAGATATAAGGAATTATGAACACTAACCAGAAAAAAACGAAATGTAAAAACCCACAACACCATGGCTATCGAGGAAATGTCAAGGAAAGGCTAAAACCAATGTCAATCAAGGAAATCCTCCATGCCAATGACAACACATAACCATCTATTCACAAGCACATATTGTGCAACCATAAATCAACAAGGAAAACACTCATGCAACATGTTACCTACAAAGAAATCCATCTATAGTTGTTGATCCAACTCTTCTCTTTTGCTTTCATGATTTCCTTTTTCCTTCTTTCTCCAAATACAAATGAATACTAGAGTGCTCTAAGCATGCTCCAAGAACTCTCTAAGTGTGAAAGAGTGTGATAGAATGAGACAATTGAAGAGTGCTCCAAAACTAAAATGATAAAGGTTGTGAATTGATACTCATAAGACTTTTTATTATTGAGGCCTCTGTTGGGTTGTGTTATATTCTTTCCACAACTATCCCATGTAGTTAACTAGGGGTTAGAAGTGGGGAGATCACAGGGGATTTGAGGGGGTACTTGTAACCCCACTTTATGGGATCTAGGGCAACACCCCATAAAATTTTGGTTTTGAACCCTATGTTAGGTTAGATGGATCCACCTATGGTTTTGTGCATGATTTTCACACATGTTTTTGGACGCGATGGTTTTCAGTCCATGGTATTGGACACGATGGTTTTCGTTCCATGGTATTGGATGCTTCGGCATGTATAAATATGTATTATAACATTGAAAGGAACATAATGAAAAGATCAAGGTGGTAGTCCCAGTTTTGGGATCCAGGGGAAAATCTTTGTGTATATGTGTTTTATATGTTATGCTATTGCATTGTTTATTTTCTATGTTTTAGAATTTGTATGCAGGTAATTTCTGTATGGGGTTAAAACCTACATTTGGTATTAAAGTAGTTTCAGCTTCAAGGGGATGCCTTTGTTGCTGAGGGGTTTTGCTCGGGCCTGTGGTAGACCTTGCTCAGTGGGAGATCTGCGAGATCAATTCTGGTGGTGAAAGAAGATGGTGAGCAATGGAAAGATAGAGATCGAGAAATTTAATGTTCAGAGTTTTGAGTTGTGGAAACCCAAGATGGAGGATCCGTTGGTGGATAATGATCAGTGGATCACGGTAGATCTAGGTACTAAACCAACGAGAGTGTCTGATGAAGAATGGAAGAAGTTGGATCAGAAGGCAAAGAGCAAAATACAATTGTGTGTCTCAAATTTAGTATTGTTGAATGTATCAAGGGAAGCTACGGTGAAGGATTTATGGGACAAGTTATGGACTTTGTACCAATCTAAGTCTCTGGTGAATAAACTGTTCCTGCAGAAAAAGGTGTATAACGTGAGGATGAAAGATGGAGACTCAATGACAAAGCATCTGAAGTTAGTTAGCATTTGTTGATATTAAAATTTCAAATGAAGATAAGTGCATTAGTTTGTTGTGTTCTCTACCAGATTCGTGGGATAGTTTGGTTACTGCAATAGGTAGCAATGCAACTGCCTTGGAATTTGATGAAATAGTATCATCCTTGCTGATGGAGGAGATGAGACGAGAAAATGTGGAGACTCAGAATGGTGATGCCTTGTCTATACGAGGACGATCCCAAAACAGAAACAAAAACAAGTCATTGAGTGGGAGATCTAAATCTAGAGGGATATCTAAATCTCTAGGAAAACTTGTAAAGGTGGTGTGCTTTTAATGCGGAAAGGAAGGGCACTACAAAAGGGACTATAAATCTAAAGATCCTAATAAAGGAAAGGGATCTGATGAGGCTCCTTCTGCAGAGGTGAAAACCACCTCAGATGAAGGTGGGGATGTGTATTTGGCTTCTTCAAGTACACATGTAGATCATGAGGCATGGTTGATTGACTTAGGTGCATCCTTTCACTTCACTCCTCATAGAGATTGGTTCTGTGAGTATGAGAAATACGATGGTGGTGATGTCTTCCTAGGGGATGATAGGAAGGCTAGAATCATTAGTTACGAAAAAGTAAAGTTGAAATTGTCAGGTGGAAGGGTTAGAACACTTTTGGGTGTTCTGCATATTCCTGCATTGGCCAGAAATCTAATTTATGTAAGAAAGCTAGATGATGCAGGTGTAAAAATAGTGTTCGAGAAGGATACCTGCAAAATGGTTCGGGAAGCACTGGTATTGATGTGGGGACTTCGAATTGGAACTTTGTACAAGCTACAAGATAACACTGTTAATGATGGGTGCAACAGTTCTGTGGTTCCTGAAAGTCGAGCAGAAAATCTAGTGGTCTCTCGAGAGAAGACCATGTTGTGGCATCAAAGCCTTGGACATATTGGAGAGAAGGGCCTTCGAATACTTCATGGTAAAGGTATGGTAGAAGGTATGAGTAATAGCTCTCTGGATTTTTATTTCTGTGAAAATTGCGTATATGAGAAGCAAAATCGAGTGAGTTTCCCCTCTGGTGGTAAGAGGACGAAGCAAATATTAGAGCTTGTGCACAGTGATGTGTTTGGACCTGTGAAAGTTCCATCACTGGGTAATTCTGTGTATTATGTATCATTTATAGATGACTTCTCAAGGAATACATGGATCTATTTCCTTAAGAATAAATCTAAAGTCTTTGACAAGTTTAATGAATTTAAGGCTCTCATGGAAAATCAGATAGAGAAGAAGATAAAGGTGTTGAGGACAGATAATGGTGGAGAATTTTGAAGCAAGGAATTTGAAGAATTCTGTAAGAAGTGTGGTATAGCACAACAGAAGACCACTCCATATACACCTCAGCGAAATGGAGTTGTAGAAAGAATGAACAAGACTTTGATGGAAAGGGCAAGAAGCATGCTCAGTGGTGTCGAGTTAGGACAGGTATTCTCGGTAGAGGTGGTGGATACTGCATGTTACCTGGTCAACAAGTCACCTTCATCAGCATTGGAGGATAAGACTCCACAAGAGGTATGGACTGGTAAGAAACCCTCTCTTTCACATCTGAGGGTATTTGGATGTGATGCATATGTATGTGTTCCAAAGGAGAAACGAACCAAGTTGGATAGTAAATCTAAAAAGTGCATCTTTACTGGGTATAAGGATGGTTTAAAGGGTTATAAGCTTTGGAACCCAGTAACAAGGAAGGTTGTGTACAACCGAGATGTGGTGTTTAGAGAGGTGAAAGTTGTTATTAAACATGAATTCCAACCAAAGGAACCTGAGAAGATAGAGTTTGAGCTAAAGGAGGAAGAATTAGACTCTACAATAGAGGAGGAATCAGAAGATGAAGAGCCACAAACTCCGG